>PVJC01010563.1:0-43436 GCA_004026665.1 Murina feae
TGCTTCTATAAAGCCAGACAGAGATGTGCAAAAAGGGATTTGCAAAATTAATTTTTAGGTGCCACTCTTCCCCTTCCTTTTTGTTTTAGAAATATAGTTATTTTTCATGAAACTATGTTATTTATGTTAACCTATAATGGTTTTCTTTATTTCTATTTTTTAAGTTATAAGTAAATATATTATATATATTTAAACATTTAAAATTCTTCTCAGTTTTAATTTTAAGCCTGGAAAATACTGATAGATAGATCCCACATAAACAAAAAGCATTCAGTAATTTTTACATGTTTAAATGGTCCTAAGACCACAAGTGCAATCTGTAGGGAAGGGAATCAGTCCACTGAGAGACTACAGGGGAAGAATTGCAGAAGCCTATGAAATAAACATTCCCTCTGTCACAGTTTCCTAACTAGCAATTTGCGACATTTTAGCCCATCCCAGCACCAGTCTTTGTGAGTCATGAGTGATCCTGTGTAAAATCCTTACTGAGTACTCTTTCAGTGTGCCTTGTTGGAGAACACATTTAAGCAAAGGCTGGGTGTTTGAGCCACAACACCATGATCCAGAAATCTGCAGGCACCTACTGGCCACTTACACTTTTGTAGGCAAAGCAGGCAGGAAGCAAGATCATGTTCCTGCCCGGCCTCGAAGTCATCCATTAAGCGGGCCTGTCTCAGGCACAAGTTTTCCCACGATGCTAGATTCTCCTTTGGTTCCTTCTACTTCCTGCTACTGCCCTTGTATTATTTCATGAATGTCCCTTTGCTGGTGAGGATTCGGGATATGAACTTTGGAGGGACACATTTAGACCACATAATGCAGTTTATCAATTCTTTCTTCATGGATTTTTGCCTCTCAAGTCATATCTAAACTCAACCCAGATCCAAACTGGAGACCTTGAGTTTGGGTATCATTGCCAAACCCAAAGTCATCCAGATTTTCTCTTCTGTTATCTTCCAGAAGTTTTATAGTTTTGCATTTTACATTTATATCTTTGACCCATTTTGAATTACTTCTTGTGAAGGGTGTGAGGTCTGTGTCTAGACTCATTTTTTTCTGAGTGTGGTTTCCCACAGCACCATTTGTTGAAAAGACTGTCTTTGTTTCACTGTATTGCCTTTGTTCATTTGTCAAAGATCAGTTGACTGTATTTATGAGGTTCTATTTCTGGGCTCTCTGTTCTGTTCCATTGATCTTTTTGTCTATGCCTTGGCCAATACGATGCTGTGTTGACTATTGTCATTTTAGAATAAGTCTTAAAGTCAAGTAGCATCAGTCCTACCACATTGTTACTCTCCCTCAGTATCGTCCTGGCTCTGTGGGCCTTTCCCAGTTCAGATTTCCATGGCTTCCCAAAGGCAAAGCATCTTCTTCTCACTCTATGGATGGTCATTTCTCCAGGCTTCCTGGGACTTGGGGAGGAAGTCCCTTGTGTGCTAGTGAACATCTCTTCTTAAGCCTCTTCTTATGAATATCTCCTCTTAAAAATACCCCTTACTTCAGCACTAACTCCCCCCTACCCCAAATCAAGGGCCCAGACTTTCCGACACGCCCGTGCATAGAATATCCAGGGACTCCAAGGATCAGAGAATAAAATGTGAGTTCCTCCCTGTGTCCTACAACACCTTGCTTGTGTGTCTTTCTTCTCCTTCTCTCCCCTTCACCCTTTAGGCCGCATCCCCTTAAGTCACTGTTACGGCCCTTGGCCAAGCCCTCTCTCACCCTGACTTTGAGCCTGCTCAGCCTCTCTGGCTGGAAAGCCCCTTTTGTCCCTTCAGGTCACCTTCACATGCCACCTCTGCAGAGAAACCTGCCTTCACTTCTATCGCTATAGGAGTACCTCCCCGTGTTCTCTCCATCATGACCCTTTTTATTTCCTTTGTGGCCTTTATCAAAAGTATGCAAGTATCAAGGAGCATTTGAGATCTTGCTTCCTGGCAATTGTCAGTTTCAGCTCAAATAAACTCATAAAAAATATCCAAGTATCTTGCTTGTTAGTTTACTTGCTAACTAGCTGTCTCTCGGATGGAATATAAGCTTTCAAGGACTGGGAGTTGCCTACCTTACTCTTCACATAGTACGCCCTCAATAAATATTTATAAATGAAGGAGAGAATGAATGAGCTGGAGGAAACTCTCCAACCATGTTTTGTTTTGTTGTTTTTTGTTTGTTTTGTTGGTTTTTTTGTTGTTTTGTTTGTTTGTTTGTTTTCTGAATTAAAAAGACAGTCTGCTTTCCACCTGTAGAAAAAAAATTTTCCCTTCTCTGAATACCCTCTTGGGACCCTAAGGCTTTCTTTTAGGCTTTGGAAACCAAAAACAAGAAAGGAAAGTTCCTTTCAGGCAAAGACAACTTCTGCTTTTCATCCTGCCAAAACCGCAGCTGAAGGGGAGAAAGGGTGCAGGGCTGGTTATGTTATTGAGTGAAGGGTGTGAAGATTGGAGAGGAGGGAGAGAAAAAGGAAAATCCATGGAGGAAAAACCCAAATTAATCTCTCGAGAGGTTGCCCAGCACGCCTCACTGAAGGTGTCCTGGGGTAGCTCCTGACAGCTGAGGGATGGTGGGGCGGAGAGCCACTGCCTTTCACACAGAGGCGTTGGCATCAGCTCAATTAGCCAACCAGTCTCATTCCCGATCCTGGACTCTTGTTCCAACAGGATCCGACCTTCAGGCAACGCAAGACGGGGGAGTCTGAATGGTGAGGGAGAGCCCTGCTCCTTCTTAAGCGTCTGTGAGTCAAGTCAGGGCTGGAACACCCGCCCACCGGCCGCCAGCCCGCCCCGCTGTCCTTCAGAGCCAGGAGAGCAGCCGGGAGCCCTCCCTGCACCCACACCTCCACCGCCCATGGCCGAGCAGCTGACCGAGGAGCAGCTGGCCGAGTTTCGAGAGGCCTTCTCCCTGTTCGACAAGGATGGGGACGGCACCATCACCACCCAGGAGCTGGGCACCGTCATGCGGGCCCTGGGCCAGAACCCCACGCAGGCCGAGCTCGAGGGCATGGTGAGCGAGATTGACCGCGATGGCAACGGTACCGTGGACTTCCCCGAGTTCCTGGGCATGATGGCCAAGCGCATGAAGGACAGGGACAGCGAGGAGGAGATCCGCGAGGCCTTCCGCGTGTTCGACAAGGACGGCAATGGCCTGGTCAGTGCGGCCGAGCTGCGGCATGTGATGACCAGGCTCGGGGAGAAGCTGAGCGACCAGGAGGTGGACGAGATGATCCAGGCTGCCGATGTGGATGGGGACGGGCAGGTCAACTACGAGGAGTTCGTCAGCATGCTGGTCTCCAAGTGAGGAGCCGGCAGGTGCTACAGCCCCGGGCTGTCCCCCCCCCCCCCCCCCCGGCTCTGCGGGGGGCCCTGCCTGCTTGTGGCTGCAGCAAAAGCCTCAGTCCCTGCATCGCTTCCTCTACCTGCCAGTGACCCGGCCCTGCTTCTTCCCTGCGAGGTGAGGTCAGGCCCGCTTTCTGCCTCTCACTTAGTCTCCTATTTCCTGCCAACCGCCTCCCACCCTCTTCTCACCCAGAATGACACAGGCCGCTGGCTCCCAAGCCCAGCACAGCCTGAGTGCCAGGTCCCTCAGGAGCAGAAGGCAATGGGACATCTCTCTCCAGGACAATGAGCAGAAAGATGAGTGAAAGTGGCTCTGACTGCACCATTGGTGGGGAGGGTGCGATGTGACATCACAGAGTCCTCGGCTGGGTCCCTTAAAGGCACTTGGCACTGGGACCGGGGCTGTAGCCCTCACACTTCATCTGCTGCTGGATCCGGCAGGTGAAAGGAATCCTGCCCTGGAGCAAGGTGGTGAGAGGGACTCTGCCAACAGAGACCAGGCTTCCTGGGAAACAGCAGTCGCTTCCCTGGGTGCCTGCCCCTTGCTCTCTGTCTTCGCCAAACCCCTGTGACTCATCTTTTGAAGGTGGGAGTAAAACCAGGGTCTGTTGTAACATGTCTGTATTCATCTCCTTGGAGGGAAATTTGAGTGAAAGGGCGAAGGAAGCCATCGGGGAAATAAATAAAACGCCTGTGTTCCTGTAGTGTTTCTTTCTTTTCTTTTCTTTTTTTTCTGAAATGGTTTTTGTTAGGTGCAGGGTTTAAACAATGTTGGAATCTTCATTTTTGTGCCTTTTAAAAATGTAGTGAAAGCTTGTATGGTGGGCATAGCAAAAAGGGACGAACGAGTCTGCATAAGGTGAATCTTGAATTTTTATTTCAAATTAAATGGATCTGTCAGCAGCAGAGAGCAGAGGCGATAATTATAGTTGGGAAGGTGCTCTGATCACTGTTGGCCTTTCTCCTTTCTCCTGCGTTCACTCTCCGGTGCGGTGCCGGCTCTGTGGTTAGAGGAAGGTGAGGGCCTGGCATGTGTGGGGCAAGAGCCGGTTACTTGCATTCCACCAGAGTTCTCATCAGATCACCCAGGGGCTGAAGGGGCCTTGTTAGACATTGTTCCAGTGCCAAAGGAGGCAATGCGTTGGGAGACAGACACCACACTGGGCCTTGTCAGAGGTGGCCACCAGCCCTGCGACAGTTACACAGCAGCTGGCTGATCTTGGGTAAGTCCTTCTTCCCTGACACGTCCTCCCCACCATGTGTGTTCCTACGAAGAACATGGGGCCAGTCTGTGATTCTTGCTGTGGACTGAGCTCAAATCCTTTTGCCTCCCTGTGATGAGAGCTTGACATCACACAGCCCCTCCTGGGGGCTGGGCTGGTTTGTCAGCACTCTGCCTGCCGGGTAGCTCACTACCACCTTATGCAGGAGCTACTGTTAGTGCCTTCCTGTCTTACCAATAAGGAAGCTGAGGCATGGAGCACTTAAGAAACTAGGTGGATGTCCCACAGCGGGTTTGAGAACTGGGCTTGAATGCAAGCCTGTACTTTTGACCTCTCACTGCCTCTTCATGCCCCTTTGCCTCCACTGTGGTGTGGCCTGATGATTGTTATGATGACTCTCTTGGGCTTGGTGGGGCTTGTTTAGTCTTAAAACACCTGGCATGCAATAGGTGCTTAAAACACAGCAACTCCTATTGCTATCACCTGTAGGAATCCCTTCCGGCTCTAACACTATGAGGCTTGGCAACATAGTTCCACCCCTAGGAATAGTCTAAGGGAAAAGATGAGGCTAGAAGGGGGAAGGAGCTAAGGTGCTTCAGGGGCAGGTGTCAGATGGAATTGGCCGCAGTTCGGTGCAGCTGTGAAGCCGGTGAGGGAAGAGGAGGGTGATGCTCTGTGGCCTGGTCTTGCAGCCTGGACCTGTGAGCCGATCCTCCACACAGCCCTCAGCAATCAGGCCTATGTATGAAGATAGGACAAGCCTATGAGTGTGGCCAGAGCATTCAGATGTCACTGAATCAAGCTCCCTCGGGGCACCTGTGAGCAGAAAGCCAAGCTAGTCATCACTTCAGAGGTTCAGACATGCATTATGGCCCCACCTGCCAAAGGAAACATTGCCATCACCCCCAGGGACAAATATGAATCTGATCTCAGGGTCTTTCATGGAACGTCTCCTAAATGCTGCAGGAAGGAAAGGAACAGGTAAGGAAAAGGATGGGGTCGGGGTCTCCCTCAGAACCAGTGTCAACTGGCCTGTAGTGGCCAGCCTGGACCTGGCTGGCAGTTGGCACTGTGTCCCTTCCTTCCCGGTGTCAGCCCCACGGGCCCTGGCCTCTATGCCTGCTCACCTTCAGCAGGAAGGAGATGGGGTGCTTTCTGGGCTTGCACCTAGGCTCCTGGTATGTTAGCAAAGTAATTCTTCTCAAATTGCCTTTTATCAGGCTTGAGAGCCTTTTGTGGGGAATCCGGTGGCCAGGGCAGGGGCTAAGTTAGTGTTGTGGGAAGACCTCCCAACAAGCTCCGTCCCTCCCGTAAGTGTTCCAGTGCCAGAAGCCACGCTACAGATGGGGGCCGGGACAGGCTTGACAGAGGTAACCATTTCTCCCCTGTCCCAGACACAGCAGAGGCCTCAGACCACCTGCCCTGTCGTTGGCAGTACGGCTCTCGGGACTCTGAGCGTCAGGTAGGAATCACGAACAAAGATGAGAGACAAATGGAGTTCTCTCTTGTCCACGTGGGAAATCTAAGGTGACATGGCCAAGGTGGCCCCACAGAGTTGAATATGTTTCCTTCCCTCCCCTTGGGTTTACATTCCTGAATACAAATTTATAAAAGTCGCTTTCCACCATCCTTTCTCCTTGGAACAAGGTCATCAGCCTACTCGGCCTCAGGATTCAGCCCTTCTCCCAACCTGCTGGGCTGCCAGGCCCAAGGGGGATGCCGGTAGGTGGGCACTCTCTGATTGCAGGGGGAGTCCCGGCTTTGGAAGCCCCTGACCTCCACACCACCTGCCTGCACCAGCCAAGCTGACTCATTGCGCCCTGACACACATCAGCCTCGGACTCAGGGCTCAGGGCAATGCCTCCTCTCTCTGCACCTTCCTCCCCCTCTCACTCCAGCTTCTTTTCCTTCTTCTTCCCATGCTGCCAGGACCTGCCCTGCCCTTGCACACCCAGCTAGACGTCTTGTGGTAAAATGTGGTCACCATAATTGCCAGGTGCAGTCCCTGCCCTTGTGGAGTAAGGCAGGGGTGGCGTGGAGCTGGAGCACCAGAAAGCAGCTACCAAATTCTCCTTAACTAGGGGAGGCTCCGAGGATGGAAGGGAGGAGCTGAGCTGCAGATCTGTGCCCCTCACCCTCTGCTTTTCTGGGACAGACTTTGAGAAAGTTCTCACCCACATTTCTTTCTCTCACTGAATAATGGGACTTAAACAGCTAACTCCCTTTGTCCCCCAGAAAGGTGCTGCCTGCCGCTCAGAACATTCCATCCATCCCCGGGGAAGGAATTTATAAATATTACCTTGGCTTCCATGTGCTTACACCAAGAGTCTCATAAATCAGAGCGGAGGCTCCCGGACCTCCCAGACTATATAAAGCTACCCTCTGCCTCCTGGGTTCCAATTTTAAATCAAACGCAGCCCAGCCCTGCCACTTCTGTTGATCCTCACAGATTCCATGGGCCGTTCAAAGGCTCCTGAACCGCCGACTAAAAATGACTCTGTTGTTCCCACTGAAACTTAAAATTAAAACTCACGTGTGGAGTTTTTGCCCCGAGATGAATGAATAAAAGCAAAAACAACAAGAACAAAACCATTTCTAAGAAAGGCCTCGGTGCAACCCACCTGCCACTCTCCCCACTATTCTGTTTTTCTGGTGGTTGTTTCTATAGCAACCAAGTTCTCAGATAGGAGCCTGGACCCACCCAGAGAAGGGATGGAGCAACTGATTAGCAAAAGACCTGCACTGCCCTCCTATCAGGTGCTGGGTGCTGGATGTTGGGTACCGACTTGAAGCAACTTCCTCTAAGTGTGAGGAAAGTCAGGAGACTGGCTTGAATAGACTTGGAGAGGATGGTGTGTCTCCATACTCAGAGGAGAAAGTACCAATGAGGGCAATCAAAGAAGGAATCTCACAGCATCCTAACCACCCTCTCAGCTCTTCTGTTTCTTCCTACTGTGCCACAGAATCACCAAGGAGAAAGGAGCCAGGTTCTGAATCCAGAGGAGGGGCAGCATCTGGAGGCTGAATACTGTGAGGATGCAGGCTGTCTTGGTTGCACCGGGTCTGTTCCCATGGGGAACAGCAATGGAGTGAACCCCCTGGAAATGGACCACGTGTAACCCTGCGGGCCATGGGAAAAGTCATCTCCCTTGTCACCAGCTGAGATGGTCTAATTTATAGCCCATTGTTTGCCCCGAGGACCCTGGTTTCAATACTCCCAGGAAATACAGTTCTCACTGAGGGCACATCTACATGCAAGGACCAAACTGTGTGAAATGCTTGCACTGCATTCACTCATTGAAACCTCAAAACATGGGGGAAGAAGGGGTTGCCACTGTCATTAGCTAGTTTTAGAGAGGATAAGATTGAGACCTCAAGGATTTAACTCCCCAAGGTCTCATAGCTGGTAAATTAGAATTTGAATCCAAAGCCAGGGTCCTTCCCATCAACAAAGAGAAGCCCCTTAAAGCAAACAGCCTGAAGTTGAAAGCAGCTGGTCTGAGAAGCTGAGAGAGCCGCAGGAGAGCGGTAAGAGGCACCACAGCTGAGAGACATGGGTAGCAAGGCCTAGCTTCTGGGCAGATAGGATATGGAGAAAAGACTAGATAATGAACAGTGCTGCGGGGGCAGGGGGCGTGGAGGGGGGCAGCTACTGTGGCTCCATGTCTGAGTGTCAACCTGTGAACCAGGAGGTCAGGGTTCAGTTCCTGGTCAGGACACATGCCCGGGTTGCGGGGAATCAGTGATTCTCCCTCATCATCTATGTTTCTATCTCTCTCACTTTCTCTCTAAAATCAATTAAAATATTTTTAAAAATCATTTTTTAAAAAATGCCGGGGGATCAGAATTGTGTCAGTGTTGGTATGAGTGGCTGCAGAGCCAGTGCTGTCAAACCCTGGGCCCTGCACGAGGCACCTCATTTCATAGCCCCCTTGCCCTGACACTGGAGGTGATTGCAGGTGTGGGGGCACAGCTGTCCCACGGAACAGCCACCATCACCAGGACAGAATTCTGCTCTGGCCCACATCTTTGTGACAGTAGCTGTGATCAATTCACAGTCCTGGGCAGGCATCTCTCTGGCCAGAGCTGAACACAGGCCTTTGTCATTGGTGCAGGTGAGCTGGGGAGTGTCTTGGCCTCTCAGCTTCTGTCATGGAAGAACTCCGCCTCCCACCCAGGCTCCCCTTGTAAGGTCCAGATGATGGGAAATCAGAGAAGACACATGTCCCCTGTTGTGGGTTGAATTGTGTCCCTCCCAACTTCATGTGTTGAAGTCCTGATCCCTAGAACCTCAGAATAAAACCTTATTTGGAGATAGGATCTTCACAGACCAATCAAGAGAAAATGAGCAATTAAGGTGAGCCCTAATCCAATGTGACTAGTCTCCTAATAAGAATGGGACACAATGAGTGAAGGGAAGATCATGAACAAGTGGTTATGAGACTGTGTACGTGGGATGGATGGAAAGGTGCTCTGGAAACACAGAAGAGGAAATGCCTGCCACTGCTCAGAGCAGGTGTGGGGACAGACCACAGTGGTGACTTGCCAGCTAGGTCTTGAAGGCTGCCAGGCACATAAGGGAAGCAGGGGTGAGGGGGGCATGGCTGGATTTGTTCTTTCCAGTCTGAGGGAGCAGCATGGGAGAAGGCACAGAGGCACAAAGAGCACAATGGCTCTCTCCCCTCTTCATGTGACCACTTCTTGTCCATCCTTATGAACTCAATCCTCTAGGAAGGCTGACTTTCCAATCCCCTACTCTCAGGCTAGATTAGATACATACCTTCTCTCTGTCCTCATAACACTGTTTGCATACCTGTGACCTCTGCATTTACTTTATGATACTTCCATGATCTATTTACCTCATGTCTCCTCACCGAACTGTTAGCCCCTCACATTAATCAACTTCATATCTAAATGATTAGCCCCTCACATTTATCAACTTCATATCTAAATGATTAGCACGGAACCTGACATAGAGTCATTCAAAACAGGTGTGTTGAACCAATTAGTGGAGCAGCTACGCGTGTTCCAGTTAGAGATGTTAGAGCTGATCATGGCAAGGTAGGCACAGTGGGGTAGCTTCCTCTGCCAGTCTCAGGAGTCTGGGCTGGATAGTGTAGGTAATGGAGAGGCAATCAATGCAGGGGATTGATTTGGGGAGGGGGTACACTATGCTGACATCCATAGGACGGTGAAGATTAGAGTATGAGTAAGGCATAAAAGCAAGTTAGGGAATGTAGGTATAGCCCAAGTGAGAGATGACAGGGCATAAAGAAAGGTTTTGGCAATAGGTAGTAAACAATGACAGAAAAGGAGAAATGAATTAAAAAGACAAAGAGCTAGAACCTGGTGGGAATTCAGGGAAGGAAGAGGCAAGAAGGACTTGGGCCACTGGGTTTATGGTATTATCTTTGTCTGAAAGCAGGAATTGAGAAAGAGAAGGATTTCTATTTTATTCTGATGGTTGGAGAATAGCAATTTTTTTCTTGATTTTCAAGTAATGGGACTTCCAAATAACCGGGAGTATAAGTTTGGGGTGGAGCTGGGTTGAAGATCTCGGGAGACATCAGTGTATCTATGATCAAAGCCATAGGAATTGATGAATAAAACAGGGAGCATGTGGAGAGAAATGGACCACAGATGGAATCCTGCCTCGCATGCGGTCATACAGGGCCCTTGCTGAGAAGAGCCCCAGCTTGCTTGAATGCTCACTGTCGCCTCGTGACATTCGTAATAATTTTTGAAAGATTACAGATAAGGGGCCCTGCATTTTCATTTTGCACTGGGCTGCATAAGCCATGTAGCTCATCCTGCTCACCATACTATCCTGAGCTCCTAGGGAAGGGCCTGCCACTTTGGGATAGTTCTGTAGACGAGTGAGAAACAGGTGCCCACAAAGGAGACAGAAGTGTTGTAATCAGGGAAGAGGAGAATGGGAGCTAGCGGGGTGGTGGAAAATAGAGGAGAAGGTTTCAGAGAGGAGCTGGCAGTCCACACGCTCTTTGCTCTGGGTCATGATGTGTGAGGGAGGCTGGCTGAGTGTTCATCCCTAAGGCACAGGGTCCTGCCAGTTGAGGCCTAAATCCACTGAGCGGCCTGCTGTTCCAAGACTATCTCTGATCCCACTCAGATCTCTCCACCCTCCCACACTGATGAGCACAGCAGGATCTCTGCTGAGGGGCTGTTTCCACCTAGACTATTGACACTTTTTGACATGTTCTTTTGGTAGTCTCTCTGCCCAGAAAGCACTGCTGGCATTGGCACATCACACCCAGAATGGGGGAGATGACTACTTTAAGATAACAGTCCCTTGTGGACTGGAGAGAACCCAGACACCAAATGACGCTTTACTTCCCTGCTTCTCCCCTGCCCCCAGGCCCCGTCAGCCAGGCAGCCAGCTCATGCCTCATCCTCAATCACCTGTCCCCAGCCAGCTTGAAGCCCTAGAACTTTCCCATCCCAGCCATGTGTCAGATCTAGTTGGAAAAGAGATGTTAACAACCAAACTGTGTGATCAGCTTGGGCTGAGATTGTAAATTCTCCCCACACCCCTATGTCCCATCGCCATCACCACCAGCAAGAAGGAAGAGAAAACTCTCCACAGGACTTAGGTCTTTCAATGCAGAAAGGGAGACAAGACAGAAGGTCTTATTTTCCAGTAAAAACTAAACCACAAGAATGGTCGGAACCATCATCCGCAGGCATTTTGATTCGAAGTGAAGAAGAATTTCACAATGGCACGGATTTTGAGATGCTTACAGAACTGGAGAAAATTTGATCTGCCTGGGAGCACTGCCTATGTGGGGGAAAAGTCTTTGTGTTTCATGATGCCCTGTCACAGTAACTTTGCAGGATATTCCTAAGGAAATGCCTGAAGTTATGCATGAAACAGCTTTTAGAATCTCCCCAGAGATACCAGCTGCTTTTCCAAGAGCCTGACTCTCCAAATCAAAACCTCAGTCCAAAGTCCTATACCTAATTTAAAACTAAATTTTCAGTGCTTGAGTCCAGACTCTTTGTGGCCTTATATAACCCCCTATTCTGCACAGTCACAACTTCAAAAAGTAATGCTATGTCCCCAAAGGCAACTCTCCGAGGATGGAGCAAGGCTCTATTTGTAACCCAAAACCTGTGAAGAAACTTTAGTTCTGTTGCCAGATAGAGATTTCCACTCCAAAAGAACAAAAACAGGCAAAGAGGTTTTATAACAAGCAAGCCCTCTGTCAAAAGAGCTTCTGGGACATCAGAAAACTCCCAAGAATGGCTAAAAACAGATTCTCTAATCCAGAATACAGGGCCTTCAACAAGGCCAAGGAAATTAGATGTTGGAATCTGTTCCCAGCAACCTTCTCAGCTCTTTCCTCCATCAACCTGGTGGAAGGGAAGGTGGGAGGTATGAAAAGAGGCCATTCCCATAAACAGGACTACATCTTTACTTCAATAGCTTCTTTTGCTATAGTGAAGACAGGCTCTTTGAACGGCATCTGGAGACTATATATTTCATTCATTCATTCATTCATTCATTCATTCATTCATAAATCTTACTAGAGACCCAGTGCACAGATTTGTGCACCGGTGGGGTCCCACAGCCTGGCCTGTGCCCTCTCACAATGTAGTAGTGTGCAAAGCAGCGGGTGGCCAGGAGAAGCCTGAGCCCGGCCAGGCACCTCACAGCTCCCACTCATCCTGCCCCTGCTGTGCCTGCCACCAGTAGCACTGCTGCAGGCCAGGAGAGGCTTACGCCCCCACAGCTGTACTCCTGAGCCATGACCCCGGCGTCTGGCACCTGTGGGTCAACTGAGTGGCCCTCCAGCTGTGGGAGCGCACTGACCACCAGGGGGCAGCTCCTGCGTTGTGCATCTGCCCCCTGGTGGTCAGTGCGTGTCATAGCAACTAGTCCTTAGGTCTTTCGGTCACTTAGGTATCTATAGAGATAACTATTTGTTTACTGTTTTCTATATGCCAGGCACTATTAGAACTGAAAAACTGTTTACTACAGCTGAGAAACTCCTGCATTCAGGTAGCTAATGTTCAATAATCAGCACAACCAAGTGTCTCCTACATCTCCAGGACTGGTGGTGTGATCTGAAAGCGAACAAACAAGATGTATGGTGCACCCTGACCTCGCCAGCAGAGCATCGCATGTAATCCTGGTAAATGATAGAAACTAAATCCTCTACTTACTATTTTGCATCTGATAATTGTAAGAATTCCCCCCAGCTCACCTTCTGCCTGTATACACTTCCCACCTGGTTTCTCTCCATCCTTATCCTTTGGGGGCCCAGCAGCACAGGGTGCGTTCACATGGCAGTAAGACCACAGGCTGTGATAACGTCAGTGGTAGCAGAAGTCTTCCTGAAGCCATCTCTCTACTAGGACTTCTGTGGGTAATTTAACTGTACACAGAGTGACTGCAAACTGCTTAAGTTGGAGAGGAAGGGACTGCAGTCTCGGCTGCATTTAAACAGATGACCTCAACAAATTGTACCAAAACATATGACCATTTCTTGGGGCTTTGGACAGGGTCCCACAAGAGAGGGCCCTGAAGAAGAAGTGTGAGTGTACTTTGCACCACGGTAAATACCTCTCTGGGAGAAGTTTCAACCCTTTTGAATAACCTTGATTCCTGTTTTTCCCTGCAGAGCACAAGGAGACCACAGCTCAATTGCCAAGAATCTCAGCCCTGGAGGTTTACTTCAGGTCTATGTTCGTCACAAACACAGATTTAAACCAGGACAATAAAAGATCGTGACGCGAAACCCGCTCCCTCTCCATGGCCCTCCCCCATTTCCTTGATGTGTGGACTTCTCTCTGCCAGACCTTCCCGTGCTGTCCACTTTGTTTTTCTAATTCTCACTGTCCTTCATTCTCTACATGCTCACTGTTTTCTTTCCACTCTTCACTTGTTTACGGCCTGTATTGCTTCATCTTCCCTCCTCGCCTTCCTCATCTGCTTTTTCTTCCTTCTCTCTCTCCCCTCTCTCTCTTGCTTTCACTGGCATCTCTCTGTTTTGCCATCTCTGCTCCGTCTCTTTGTCTCTCCTTGTTACCCTAACCTTTCTCTCTACCACTACCGGCCCTGTGTCTTCATCTCTTTCACTTTGACTCTCTCCCCCATTTTTTCCTGGTCCTTCAACTTTCCAGATTTAACCCAACTTCCACTCCATCCTAACACTTTTTTCCTACTTATTCATTATTTGTTTAATGATTTGACATAGCCTTATTGCAGAGTTTGTCCTTCCTGTGGCATGGCAGCCTTTGAGCAGCCTCTCCCTTCAAGAGCAGAAACAGTAGGAGCTTGTCCATGGCCTCTTGCCTTTGTTTCCTGGTACTGCCCTGGGGAGAATGGTTTCTTGGTACATCCTGGATCTCAGACACAACGGAGAAGCCAAGAAGAGAAGCATGTGTCAGCTGTTTGGGAATCCCTCTTAGCTCTTTGTTTTTTCTCTAATTCCATCTGTTTTCATCTGACTTTCTACAGATAGGTATACCTGTATATTTATTACTCAGCAAGTTCTACTAGAATGCCCTCTAGGAGCTACAAAGAGCAAAACAAAGTTCTTGTCTTTGAAAACCTTATTCTCCAGGGTCTATGGACACAAAACTATCACCTGCAGACAGTCAGAGGACATGAAAATAATAAATGTATAATGCCAACTCTAAATGTGCCCGCTCAGAGGAAGGAGAACCCAGCATGAGCCTGAAGACTTGGTGTAAGGACAGGACTGGCGCTGCCCTTGAAGTCTGAGAGGAGGAAGAGGGCACCTTCTAGGAAGAACAGCAGCATGAGCCAAGCCAGAGCCTCGGGAGCTGGCCTGGGCCCAGGAGAGGGTGGTGAGGATAGATGCAGGGGTGGAAGATGGAGGATGTCCACACCATGGAGACAAAGCCCTGGGGGCTCTCAGTCAGGTGGGCTGCCACAGTGAAATGCCACCGGCTGCGTGGCCTAAACAACGGACGTTTATTTCTCACAGTTCTGGAGTCTGGAAGTCCAAGATTAAGGTCTGCCAAGATTTGGCTTCTGGTAAGAGCCTGTTTCCTGGCTTGTAGACAGCAACCTTCTCACTGTGTCCTCACATAGCAGAGAACGTTTCCATGGGCCCCTGACCATCATCACAATCACAACTTCAAAGACAAGAGCTGCACATACATAATACATGGAAGGACAAGTCTCTCCCCCCAATGGCAAGTTAGGGAAAATTTGAGGGGAGGGGCCTCATTGCTTTATTTTTTGTTCCATTCACGTGGCACTGCCCAGGGCCTTGTTAGGTGTCCTCTAAATAGCAAACATATGCAACTGACTGAACAGAATCGATGCCATAAACCACAGGGTTTGGAGGTCCATGGAAGGAAGGTCCTCTCCCCAGGGTGAAAATCAAGGTTTTTCTTGAGAATAGCTTAGCTCAAGTGCCAAGAATTTAAATTTATGTCCATTACACCTGGTTTTCCAGTTGGTTCAACTTTTAAGAACATTTAAGTTCCCACCATGTGTCAGGATGTGGGTTAGGAGTACTGCCCTGCATAACTCCAAGGGCACCTTCACGTTGTGTCCTCTGTAAATTATTCTCTCTGGACACCTGCAAGGCAGTGGCCCTCAGGTAAGAGAGCGAAAATAAACAAATAAATGGCATTATTGTTTAATGGGTAGAGGGTTTCCATTTGGGTTGATGAAAAGTCCTGAAAATGGATAGTGGTGATGACTGCATGACATTGTAAATACTTCATGCCACTGAATTGTACACTTAAAACAGTTAAAATGGTAAATTCTATGTTATCTATATTTTACTGCAATAAAAATAAACAAACAGAAACAAATGGTAAGTACTTGAACCCAAGGAGCTCACAGTTATGGGTGGTGAAAGGGCACGTAATAAAACAGGTGAAGTGTGTAAATGTGCATCAACCACTAAGATCACAGAGGAGGGGATGACTGTTTGGCACAGGGAGAGCAAGTATATCTGTCACTACATGCTGCCTGCCAAATGAATGGGGAGTTTGGAGAGGCTGCTTTGCTCGTCAGAGTGGCTGAGGGGGTCATTGAACAGATCCAGGGATACTCTGGGACATTTTTAGAAGAGCTTGCACCACGCTTTCCTAGTCAAGAAATCACTGTCCTCAGAGGAGAGTGTCGATTCAGAGAACACCATACATGGGGAGAGAAAGGGCCCTCCCTAAAACCAGTAGCCTGCTTGTTGGCCAAGGAAGGCAGGCAATCCTTAGGCGGGGCCAGAGGTTACCAGTGACAGAGGGAGAACCACTGCAGCTGTTCCCCTGGGAACCAGGAAAAACAAGGAAAAGGACTTTTAATTAAGTAATACTGGAGGGAACTCAGTCACCACCAGACCTCTCTGCCCCTCCCTGACACACCCTGCAGATCCCACTCCCTTCCTGCCTTTGAGAAATTCAGGTCTTATAAGCAACTGATATCCATCTTCTTTGGTTACCGTGACCTGATTTGGGGAACAATTCCAGGCCCAAAAGGGTGTAAGGTGTATGACTAATGTCCAAGAATTTTTCTTCCCCTTTCAGGTGAATCTTGGAACCCAATATCCATATTTTCCTAACCAGAAATGAAATTATGTAGTGTGCTAAGCACTCTTTACACTAGAAGAGAAACAGGACAGAACATTCAAAATTGTTATTTTCCTGAAAAATCCAAATTAGTTACATTCAAATCATACACAAGGCTTTCAGAAATGCCTAAAAAAACAGCAATTTATGATAAGTTCTACTCACAGGCATAATATACTTCAGACTCCTTTTAGTTCATTCCATTGTTCTTCTATTTGCTCTTCAGTGAAGGCATCAGTAAAAACAAATAGTTGGAAGGAACCCAAAAGATGTAAAAGTCCAGCTTCCTCACATTAACTAAAACGCCACTGTAATGTGTGCACAGTGCGTTAGCATTGCAAGTGCTTTAATGAATGTTGGCTCTGGCTTCTGTAATGCAACAACTCTGTGAGGTGGATATTATTTTATAGATACTAACAGTGAGACTCAGTGAGGTTAACTGAGATGCCTGGGTCACAGGATTAAGTAAACGACAACTGTTTTTTTTTTTTAACCCATGTTTTTTATTTTAATTTATTTTTCAATTATAGTTGACATACAATATTTTATTAATTTCATGTGTATTCCACTGCTCTCTTTTTTAAAAAGTTTTTGATTATAAAAGCTAAATTTTTAACTTTAGATAATTCAAAAGATGATAAGGAAGACAATAAAGAACAGTTAACATTTGATGTACAGCCTTCCAGGACTTTTCTCATATCTATATTTAAAATAAAACATAGCCCAGCCAGTATGGCTCAGTGGTTGAGTGTCAAGCTATGAACCAGGAGGTCAAGGTTTGATTCCCAGTCAGGGCACATGAGTGGGTTGCAGACTTCATACCCAGTGTGGGGTGTGCAGAAGGCAGCTGATCAATGATTCTCATCATTGATGTTTTTCTCCCTCTCCTCCATTCCTCTCTTAAATCAAGAAAAATGTATCTTAAATAAATAAATAAATAAATAAATAAAAATAAAACATAGATCATACTCTACACATATGTCATAATTTGTATGTTTATATAACACTGTATCAGGAGCATCTTCTCATAACCTAAGATCCACATGCTGAGATAGACTATATCCTGGGTCACAAAACAAATCTCAACATATTTCAAACAATTGAGCCCTAACTGGTTTGGCTCAGTGGATAGAGCGTCAGCCTGCGGATTCAAGGGTCCCGGGTTCGATTCCAGTCAGGGACATGTGCCTTGGTTGCGGACACATTCCCAGTAGGGAGTGTGCAGGAGGCAGCTAATTGATGTTTCTCTCTCATCAATGTTTCCGGCTCTCTGTCCCTCTCCCTTCCTCTCTGTAAAAAATCAATAAAATTTATATTTTTAAAAAAAATACAATTGAAGCCTTACAGGAATGTGTCTTCCAACCACATGAATCAAATAACAAAAGTATAACAGGAAAATGTCAAATCATTCGGCAACTAAATATCATGCTTCTAAATAATCCATGGGTCAAAGAAGATGCTCAAAATAAATTTTAAAGGAACACATTAACTGGATGAAAATGTTAACACAACATTCTGAAACTTATGAAACACAGCTGAGAGGAAAATTCACAGAGCTAAATAAATATGTTAGAAAAGAGGAGAAACCTAAATTGGCAATCAAAAACCTAGGAAGAGTAAGATAAATTTTTTAAAATCAGAAATAAGGGGAGGAGGCAGAAGGTCAAGGGGAAAAAATGGAGACTTATTTAACACTCTTTGTAATACTTTAAGCAATAAAACAAAATTAAAAAATAAATAAAATAAAATCAGAAATAAGGAAGTTATAAAGATAAAAGCTAAAATCAATTACATTAAAAACAGAAAAGAGAAAAATCAATGAAACAGAGTACTAATTTTTTTTATTATTCATTGATTTTTTTAGAGAGAGGAGAAGAGAGATAGAGAGAGAGAGAGATACATCAATGTGAAGGGGAAACATCAATCTGCTGCCTCCTGCACACCAGAGACTGAGCCTGCATGCAGCCTGGGCATGTGTCCTGACCGGGAATCAAACCAGCAGCCTTTCCATGCACAGGATGATGCCCAACCAACTGAACTACACCAGCCATGGCACAAAGAACTAACTTTTATAACATCTTTTTCCTAGGGATATGATTATTTCAAATGTTTTGTTATTATTTTTAAATGCTGAAAAGAATATCCTGGTGCCCACTTTTTACCAAGATACAAATAACATACCATACAATTCACCTATTAAAGTGTATAATTTAATGGCTTTTAGTATATTTACAGTGTTGCACAACTATCACCACAATTTAATTTTAGAATGTTTTTGTTCCCCCTAAAGTAAACCCCAAACCCCTTTAACCATCAACCTCATTCCTCCTCACTTGCCTACCCCAGCACTAAGCAACCATTATCTACTTTGTCTGTATAAATTTGCCTACAGAGACAAATTTTGTACATATCCCATGAATGGAATCATACAATATGTGGAGTTCTGTGTCTGCCTTTTTTCATTCAGCATATTTTCAAGGATCATTCCTGTTGTAGCGTGTGTCAGTGCTTGATTCCTTTTTATTGCTCAATAATATCCTATTGTATGAACATAACATATTTTATTTGTTCATTTACCAGTTGAAGAACATTGGGCTATTTTCAGTTTATGGCTATTATAAACTAGAGGCCCAGTGCACAAAATTTGTGCCCTTGGGGGAGGAGGGGTCCCCCTGCCCGGCCTGTGACCTCTCACATTCTGGGACCCCTCGGGGGATGTCCACTTGCTGGCTTAGGCCCACTCCCCAGGGTATTGGGCCTAAGCTGGCAGTCAGACATCCCACTGGTAGCCCAGGAACCATTGGAGGATGTCCACTTGCCAGCGGGGAGCAGGCCTAAGCTGCAGTCAGATATCCTTAGCGCTGCTGAGGAGGTGGGAGTCTCCCGCCACCACCGCTATGCTGGTAGCCGTCAGCCTGGCTTGTGGCTGAGCAGAGCTCCCCCTGTGGGAGTGCACTGATTGCCAGGGGGCAGCTCCTGCATTGAGCATCTGCCCTCTGATGGTCAGTGTGTCATAGTGACCAGTCATTCCCAGTCGTTCTGCTGTTAGGGTCCATTTGCATATTACTCTTTTATTATATAAGATTTATTATATAAGATAATGCTGCTATAAATATTCCCATGAAATATTTTTGTGTGGATGTATTTTTTCATTTTCTTGAATGTACAACTAAAAGTGAAATTGCTGAGACATAGAGAATTCTAGGTCTAACTTTTTAATCTGGTACCCATTTCTGATTCTTTTTTTTTAAAAAAAAAAAGAAAGAAAGATTGATTTCAGAGAGGAAGGGAGAGGGAGAGCGAGACAGAAACATCAATGATGCGAGAGAATCATTGATCGCCTACTTCCTGCACACCACCAACTGAGGATCGAGCCTGTAATCCGGACATGTGTTCTGACCGTGATTCGAACCATGACCTCCTGGTTCATAGGTTGATGCTCAACTACTGAGCCATACTAACTGAGCCCTGATTATTTCTTTAAGATTCATTCCTAGTGAAAATAACTAGTCAAAGCATCTTTGAAGTTTTAGATGTTCATTGCCAAATTACACTCCTAAAACTTGTGCCAAGTTTGCTCTTACCAGTAGTGAAGAATGGTTTAGCAGGACAAGCCTGGGCTCAGAGGCTCTTGCAGGATCCAGTCCAGAGTCATGGGCTCTGTTTGGACTTTCGGAGACTGTGGACAAGTAATAGAAGAAGCAGCCAGAGACCTGGTCCTTCTCCCTGGCCTGCTACTTGCTGGACACGCAACCCTGAGCAAGTTGTTTCCTCTGCCTACCCACTCAGCATCGGGAGGATCCGTGAAGGGATGTGGTGTAAGACTGCTTTTCTAATGTGGGCACGCCCAGACAGGAACAAGTTATTTTTTAAGAAGCACTGTTTAATTGATTTGTCCAATGAGCATCAAGATTTTGGGGGAACTTGGTGTTGGGAGTCAGTGATTGCTTCAGGCATATCTACTTTAACAGAACCTGAGGACAAAAGATCCTCCTTTTCCTATTATGTATGTGGTTGCACAGCACAAGTCCAATGTACTTTTAAACGAAACACTCCAAATCCTCACTAGCTCCAGTGGCTAGGTTAGGGAGGGGCAGAGCAGGTGGAGATACCAGGGAGCCCACACCGTGATTGTGAAGTTCTGTTATTGCTGATAGAAAGTGCTTCACTCCACTGGAATGAAATGTGTCCTTCAGAAATTCTAACTGGTAGTCTTTACTTTGCCCCCAGTCCTGCGACTATGGCCCCTGCCAGGTTTCTCTTCTGAGAATCTTTCCACAAACCCAGAGCCTTCCTTCATGGCTAAGGAGCCAGAGAGCCCTAAGAGCCAGAGGAGAACCCATGCCTGTTCCCTGGTCAGGCGTGGATGGGACCAGTGTTCAGAGTCTTACTCAGGTTCCACGGGGCATTTGTCCCACAGTTTATTAGTACAAGAGATCCGTCTGACGTTAGGGTGGTGCTGTGAGAAAAAAAAAAAAGAGGGGGGGGGAGGGTGCTAAGTAAAGTAACCTCACAGGGTGATCTGATCATAAATTCTTAACAGGGCAGGTCATGGTGGATAGTCATGCCCCAAGCATATAACTTTTTAGTAAAACATTTATATTTGCCTTAAGCAAGCGTTGTGCATTGTTTTTGTGCATCTAGGTTTACACGCCTTTGAAATAACTACATCCAAGAGGGCACGTAATCTTAACTATCCTGTAATCCCATACCCCAATTGCTTCCTCCTACCTTCATGTAAATTCCTTCCTTAATCCCACATGCATAGAAGAAGCTGTAAGCTGCTGTTCTCTGAAGCATTTGTCTCAGTCTGTTGAGATCTTGCTTCCAGAGATACCCTCTGCTTGACTCAAATAAATTTTTATAAAAATTCTCTGCAGGTTTGGACATGTATTACATTGACAATGCGAAGGGCAGCAGAGGTCTAAGATCAGAGGGAATGGTCTTCTTGGTGGTGCCCAGCATCTGGCCTGGGTTCCTGGTGATGAGATTTCATCAGAATGAGATGTGTTGCAACTCCAAGTCATGCAGGCCTCGGAACACACCAGGTTTAAACGCACTCTGCCACTTTCTCTGAAAGGACCAAATTCTAACGCACCCAGACCCAGAGGCTTATTTTATTTGGGAGATGAGGCTGTCTAATTAAATAAGACTAGCTCTTAGCTAATAAGTATCTCCTATGTTTTAGGCACTCAACATGTACCAATCTTGAAAGTAGCATTAGACTCATTTTACAGATGAAGAAACTGAGATCCCTGTAGGTTAAGTGACTTTCCTGAGGCCAGAAAGCCAGTAAGCAGCAAAGCAGACTTACAGCCAGGTCTTCCTGATTCCAAAGTCCATGACACTCCTCTTACTTAGGATAACACCAGGATGTGGCCTGGGCTATTCTGGCCAGGAGTGCAAAGAGTCTGTCCAGTACAGATCTTCCCTGGGCCGGAAAGGACCTGCCAAGGGCTGGCTGTGAATAAGTGGGGTGGGCGTGAGAGAGCTTGTGCTGAGGATTGCTGTTCCTCTCCCACCCACCCAGTAGACATCAGCTGACTGGCCTGAGCATGCACTCGGGCCCCAGGTTTTGGCTCCCCTTATGTTTATCCTGGCTCCTTCTCCTTCCCTCTTCCCCTGCAAAGACCTCTGGGCAATGGGTTTCCCCTTCTACTTCAATTTCAAGGCATGTTGAGCCAAGGAGGGCCCTGGGGCCTTTGCGAGTGTTTGTTGTTATTGATAGGAAACATAATGATGAGTCACTCCAAAAGCAGTGTATCAAAGAGGAGGGCAGACAGGAGGCAGGTCTGGAGGCAGCTGGGCTTCCCGTGAGGGCAGCTATAAGGAGTCTGGCAGGCGTTACTCTCTCTGTGGGGGACAGAGAGGACAGTGCCCCAGGGACTGAGCCTCAGGTCAGACCACAGGCTGAACAGAAGTCAGTAGTGGAATGCTGACAATAACTCAGAAAAGTCATTGCAAGTCACAAGTCCATATCTGGAGCCCAGTGTGTCAGAGATGAAGGGCACTCCTTCTGAAAGACAGTGCAGACTCACAGCTTGGCTAGAGCCCTGGGTAGGGGGAGGGCTGGGCTGACCAACCTGAAGCCTTATTTGTAAGGGTACAGGAGGTGAGGGCCACCTACAAATGTGGGTGTCCCTGGGAGACATGGAATAGTATTAGTGTAACCACTGTCAATGTTGTTACCATACAGACTATTATGGACTGAATATTTGAGTCCCCCTCCCCCCCCCCCCCGGCAGTGTGATATTAGGGAGGTGGGGCTTTTGGAGGTGATGAGGTCAAGGGGGTGAAACCCTGATGATGGGATTAATGCCCTTATTAAAAAGATCCCAGCCCTAGACAGTTTGGCTCAGTGGATAGAGTGTCAGCCTGTGGACTGAAGGGTCTCAGGTTTGATTCCGGTCAAGAGGACATGCCTGGGTTGTGGGCTTGATCCCCAGTAGGGGGCATGCAAGAGGCAGCCCATCAATGATTCTCATCATTGATGTTTCTATTTCTCTATCCCTCTCCCTTCCTCTCTAAAATCAATAAAAATATATTTTTAAAAAAGAGAGACCCCAGAGAGCCCTCTTACCCCTTCCACCCTATGAAGGAACAATGAGAAAATGCTGTCAATCAACCAGAAAGTAGGCCCTGCAATTAATCTTGATCTTAGACTTCCAGCTTCCAGAACTGTGAGAAGTGAATGTCTGCTGTTTATTAGCCACCCAGGCTGTAATGTCTTCTTATAATAGCCTGAGCTGAGTAAGATACATACTTTCAATGATGCTCATCTGTCATTCAAAATATCCTGCATGTGTGATGACCGTGAGCACTGGTCCTAGTGAGATCTGCACTAAGTTAGTGCTCACCTATTGGATGAACTCTGATCCTCATGTAACACTGACCTAAGCATGTGGCTGAAGGCACAAAGAAACACGAGACGAAGTTACTGTCCTCAAGAAACTTCTACTCAAAATGGAGACGCACAAAGCAGGAAACAATGCAGACCACTACACTCTCAGGTGTACAAGTGTGTGGTTACAACCCAAATGGAGTTTACAGAGAAAACTTCAGTCTCTGCAGTCCTAGATCATAATAATCAGGAGAGGCTTCCTGGAAGTGGTGAGGCCTGAGTGAATTTTTGAAAGATGGGTTAAGGAGAGGGGAGATGAAATTCTAGGTAGGAGTGTGA
This sequence comes from Murina feae, assembly GCA_004026665.1. Lineage (NCBI taxonomy): Eukaryota > Metazoa > Chordata > Mammalia > Chiroptera > Vespertilionidae > Murina > Murina feae. Next base: position 23,307 of record PVJC01010563.1, read on the forward strand.
TAGACAGACAGACATGAGCAGAGCAAGGACAATGGGCCAGGTACAGGTCACTAGGGTGGAAAGCCCTACATGCCTAGCAAAGGACAATTGTAGGGTAGGATCTTGCCCCCAGGGTAGCCTTTCCTCCCCTAGCATATCAATGGTCATGCAGTTTGGACCCCCTGACCTTTCCTCCTTGGAGATAACATTTAGACCTCCATTATATTTCAGCTCTAAGCCCAGAAAAGCCAAAAAACCAGACAAGTGACCCCACAGCTGACCTCAGGACCAGCTGCACTGGATAATGGCCCCCTGCCCTGGTGCCATCTAATCCATCAGTGGAGACCCTGACCCTGAAAGGACACCCCTGGAAAGCTGCTGAATATTCTATTAAGATCTTCCCCTGGGACCTCCCCTAAAATCTCCACCTTTAAAATGCTTAGAATGGAGGACCCAGCTCTCTCTTCCTCCCAGGAGGATGCTCGCACCTCTCACTTCACTTCCCCCTCCTCCTGAGGAGGTTTGTCAGGCCATAAAAACTGTGAACAATGCGCTGCCCTGGAAGGGGGGGGGGTCGTTATCACTGGCCCCAGGACAGATCATCGGATATGGCCTGGGGACCCCCAACACCTGGGGGCCTTCCTGTAAGCCCATGAAAGGGGACGGAACCATATCTGCAAGATGAGACCCCAGAAGGTTATAAAAAGTGAAGCCCTCTGCATGTTTCTTCACTCTGATTTGGAAATTATTCCCAGAGTCCACTAGTGTTAATAAATGAGGTCCCTTCCTTTCTCTAGGAAGTGTGCTTGGTATTTCTTTGGTCTTCTGCAGCACACTCCCAGGCATGGTGCCATTACCTTCCTCACTCCCAAGCTCCAAGGGCCCTTCCTTTACCTCCGTGACATTTCCTAAACCCATTTATTCTAAGAATTACTTTTTCTACCTCTGTAATTTTATAAATAAAAGTTCTCCTATAGCTTGAGTTTTGGCTCTGAATCTTCCTAGCCAGAACTCAAGTACTGAGGTTGCCGAACCCAGGTCCAGTCGGACCCCACTGGTCTAATATCTGGTGCCATTCCATTGTCACTGCCAACAACAGGAAGAGCAGCATGAATGGTCAGAACTGAATATATAGTTAGCTCTAGCCATCGCAGGTTATTCACATCTGGGCCCCACAACCACTCTACTCAAATAGCAGACAGTAGGATGATACCAAGCCCTGAAGGGGAAAAGAATGTGTATTTCTGACAGACATCTCAAATCTGAGACAAATAGAGCAGATACCATTTCTTGACTCTTTGCTGTGTGCCAAGCACTTTACAGAAATTAATGTATTCGGTTTTCACAACAAACCCAGGGGATACTATGATTATTTCCACTTCACAGATAGGAAAACTGAGGCTTACAGAGACTAGGGACCTTGCCCAAGGTTACACAGCAGAGCGGCAGAGGAAAAAACTACAACCTGAGCCAGATTGCATTTGACCTTTGCCAAAGGGGTAATGCTTTAGGGGCAAATGGTTTATTCCCTGTCCTAACCAGCACTCCCTCTAATGCTCATCGGCCATGAGGTCCTTCCTGGCTTCTCCTCTGCCACACATGCTCCTTTCTCCTTTGGATTTAAAGATCCCTGCAGTCGAAGTGCATCTTTGGATGGGAGTATCTTTAAATGAACATTGACAGTAGTTGCCTGGGCATAGGGGCAGGAGAGGCACAAGGAAACTTTTGTGGGTGATGGTTATGCTCATTATATTATGTGGGGTGATGGTTTCACTTGTGTACTTACATGTCAAAGTGTATCAAGTTGTCCACTTTAAATACGTGCAGTTTCTTGTGTGTTACTTACACCTCAACAGAGCAGTGTAACAGCATTCTAACTCAGGTATCTTGCTCCAGAAGAAAAAGGTCTGATGGGCAGGATATTTCCCTAGTGGCACAAAAGAATGGTGTGCCCAGCATGCAGACAATGCTTGGTGTTGCTCCTGAGGTCCCCGCTGAGAAAAGAAAGCCTGCTCCTGTATCAGCGCCAACTTTCTCCACAGAAACACCTGGGCACCGTGCCACACAGGTATTGTGACATCAAGCTATGCCCAGTGATATTTGAGAAAACCAACACTTTTTGGCTCGTCTGTCCTTAAGAGAAGGTTTGGGTCAGGTTCTGCTCTGCCATTTTTTAACAGATGCGGAAATAGAGCCAGAGGAGAAAAACTCCTACATTTTCACGTCACCTCTGAGTCAGGACAGAAATAGCAACTGACCTTCTTCCTTCTTTAGCTGCCTCAGGATGAAACCTGGGCCCAATGGCTCCACCCCATCACAGCCCCCCAGAAAAACCCTTCTGCCTGCCCACGGCCACCAGCCCAGCCTGCCCAGAGCACAGCCTGCCCAGCCTCCTGCAGCAGGGGGTCCAGGAGAGGGAGGCCCTTTGTTGCCTTGCTATTTTCTCGCAACACAGCTGGGCTCAGTTACTGGGTTATGTGCATCATGACCACCAGTCTTAGGAGCAAAGGCATAATTTCCCCCTAAAGATAGCATTCCATGTGCTGGGGGCTGAATTAATACCCCCGGATTAACCCCGGAAACAGGGCCGCCGCATTGAGTCACCATGTGGCACACTGCACACCTGCAAGGGCTGGCCTTCACATAGTGACCTGATGGAGGGACTGCTGATTTAATGAGAACAAACTGTAATATAGATCTCTCTTTACTACAGGCTATAAACGTGTTAGGAACAAGCAGATGTGTCCACGCCAATGTCAGCAATGACAAGCAGTGTAGACAGGAAGCTAAGCCCCGGATGAGGCCGCAATAACCTGGTTCTAGCCCCAGCTCAGCCCCAGCTCTTGACCTTAGGCAAGAGCCCCTAGTTGCCTCACTCCCAACTGTATAAAGCATGTACAAGAACTGCAGTAACTATATAAGTTACTAAGTGTATGCATCATTATTTTGAAAGTTAAAATCCAACTAAAACGTCTTCAGAGTCCCTGCTGGCTGGGTCATTCTACAAGATACAGAAGATAGGATTAGAATTGTAGAGGATTCAGTGGTGGGGGAACGGGAGACAAAGCCAGGTGGGGCTAGGCTTACCTAAACACTCTAAGAACTGGGAAACAAGCCCACACCCTCTACCACTTCTGATTTCTTCCCCGTCTCTGCTGGAACAAAGAGTCTTTTTGTGAGTTTAATGGAGCCTGACTTAGCAAACTTTTCCATCTCCTCTTCTTCTGTAAGAGAGAGAAAAAACAAACCTTTCTCCGCTAAGGCTCCTTTGAAGGCCTTGCAGCTTTGGTTAGGCAAACAGGAACCTGGCTGGGACCGCCCTGCTAAATGAGCTTTTTGGCAAGACTTTCTGAGAGGCCTCCAGTGTGCAGAGACTGAGGAGGGGGCAGCAGGAGGGAGCAGGAATCGTGAAGGGGAGAGCAGGCTCTGTGCCAAGCGTATCAGGCCCTAGTCATTGTGGCTGACATATCTGAGCCCAGGTACTGATTAAGCCCTGTGCTGGGTCCTCCATTGTATGCATTTCTTGAAACCTACCTAAATTATCTCATTTAATCCTTCCCACCAGGCAAGCTGGTAAGGACCACTTCCCTTTTCTGGACTAAGAAAGAGGACTCAAGAGGTTGTGTAACTTTGCCAAGGCCACGCCACCAGGTGAGTTGGTGGACCTTAAGGCCTGTGCTCCTTCCATGGGCCCTGTCTGCTCCTCAGCCTTTGCCCATCCTGCCCAATCCCCCAGAACCCAGATCCTGCAAGCAATGCAGCTTAATAGCCATGCCTGAAGTCAGTCACTTTCCCCAGCTCACCATTTCCCCAGTGTTAAGGAAAAGAAGCAAATTCAAATTCCAACCCAAGCACCTGTAACCTCTGCCACCTCTGCTTCTGGCCTCCTGCTCCAGGGGTTGTGTCTGCTCCAAGGGGGTGTCAGCCCCTCCATGACTGCCTTACTCCACACTCACACACTAAAATACAATCACACACACACCTACACATGCATACACTCACACACACCTCTCCCAACATACTACAGGGAGATAAGGCACAGGCACCTTCCAGAAACTCCCTATCTTTATCTCCAGGTGGCCTCCAGCTCTGCAAACAGTTCACCCATTCACTCTAAGTGACTAATGATGGGTGTAAACTCAGGGAGGGTGAGGTGATTGATTGATTTATTTAGATTTCCATCCCCCACACTCTCTTCCATTTTGGCAACCACTCACTATATCTATGGGTCTGTTTATATTTTGTTTATTCATTTGGTTTGGTTTGTGTTTGTTGTTTTTATAGATTCCACTTATAAGTAAAATCATATGGTTTTGGTCTTTGACTTATTTTACTTAGTATAATACCCTCTGGGTCCATCATGTTGAAACAAATGACAAAATTTTCTCTTTTTTATGACTGAGTAACATTCTGTTTATACTAGTATGTGTTACCGAAAGAGGACCTGGCCCTGAATGGATCTACCGAGGGCCGGCTGGTAGCGTGTGGGTTCATTTAGGAAAAATTTCACAACATAAATCCAGTGACTATGAGGAAATGCTTATTAAAACTGGGGACAGTGAAAAAGAAAGGGCTTAGCATAAGAGAAGCAACAGGAGAGCCTAGGCTGGGCTGCTTTGGCTCTCGGGGAAGTCAGAAGAAAGAGGGCCTTGGGGACAGGTTCCGGGACAAACTGCCACTGCCCATGGCTCCCCTGGTTGCAGCTTTGTGGGTCCCTTAGAGTTTAGGAAATGCATGTCTATGGAGGAAGGAGTGGGGAAAGGAGAAGGAAAAGGGATGGTGGGGGCTGCTTCCCAGAAGGAGAGCCTTTATCTTGAGGCTTTTATCTCTTTCTTGCAGCCAGGAATCTTAGGGGAGGTCTCAGGGGAGGGTTCAGCAGAATATTCATCAGTTTTCTAGGTGTGTGCCTTCAGGATAGTGGTCTCCACTGATTGGTCAGTGTCAGGGCAGGGAGTGGTTATCTAGTGAGGTAACCTTCTGTAAAACTGAGGCCTAGATGTTATGTCTAGGGACGTGGCCTTCTGTATCTGCTGTAAATTACTCTTCCAGTTTGTTCAGTTGTCTCATTTTCCTTATTCCACTTGTCCTGGCTCTCTGGCTTGTCTCATATGTACTACACCTTTTTTATCCAGTCATCTATCAGTGGACATCCAGGTTGCTTCCATAGCTTGGCTATTGTAAACAATGCTACAATGAACATTGGGGTGTGTATATCTTTTCCAAGTAATTTTCTTCCAATAAATACCCAGAAGTGAGATTGCTGGATGGTATGGCAGCTCTTTAATATATTTTTAATTTTGTTAAGCCTCACCCCAGGATATTTTTCTATTGATGTTTTTTTAGAAAGAGTGAGAGGGAAGGGAGAGACAGAGAGAGAGAAATGTCAATATGAGAGAGACACATCGATTGGTTGCCTCCTGCATATGCCCTAACTGGGGCCAGGGATCAAGCCTGCAACTGAGGTATGTGTCCTCAACTGGAACCAAACTGGTGAGTCTTCAGTCCTCAGGCTGACGCTCCATCCACTGAGCAAAACTGGCCAGGGCAGCTCTTTAATTTTTTGAGGAATCATCATACTGTTTTCCATAGTGGATGCACCCATTTGCAATCTCACCAATAGTACATGGCGGTTCTCTATTCTCCACATCCTTGCCAACATTTGTTTGTTCATTTGTTGATGATAGCCATTATGACAGGTGAGAGGTGATAGCTCAATGTGGTTTTAACTTGCATTTCTCTGATGATTAGTGATGTTGAGCATCTTTTCATATATCAATTGGCCATCAATAAGTCTTCTGGAAAAATATCTATTCAGGTCCTCTGCCCATTTTTAAATTGGATCATTTGTCTTTTTGGTGTTAAGTTGTATGAGTTCCTTATATATTTTGGATATTACCTCCTTAACAGATGATTTTTTAGTATCTTCTCTTATTCAATAGCTTTTTATTTTAATTTTGTTGATGGTTTCCTTTGCTATGCAAAAACGTTTTAGTTTAATGAATTTCCATTTGTTTAATTTTTCTTTTGTTTCTCTTGCTCAAGGAAATAAAAAAAAATAATGCTAAGACTGATGTCAAAGAGTTTACTGCCAGTTTTTTCTTCTAGTAGTTTATGGTTTATGGTCTTACAGTGAAGTCTTTAATTAATTTTTTTAGTTTCTTCTTGTCTAATCTAATAAAAGAGTAATATGCTAATTGAGTCACTTCTGATAAATCCCAAGCCACACCCATCAGCCAATCAGAGTGACTATATGCAAATTAACCCAACCAAGACGGCGGCCAGCAGCCAAGGAGCTAGAGCAAACAGGAGGCTTTATTGCCCCAGCAATGAGGAAGCTGCCTGCGTAGGCCAGCTGTGGCCTCTGCTCAAGGCAACAAAGTTTCAATTGTAGAAGCCACAGAGCTGGAGAAAGCAGGAGGCTTCCTTGCCATGGCGATGGAGGAAGCTACCTGCCTAGGCAGGCTGTGGCCTTTGCTCAAGGCAACAAAGTTTCAATTATAGAAGATAAGTGAATCCCAGATACCTGCTTCCAGCCAGCCTTGCTGGGAGCTTGGATGGCTAGAGGCTGTGGCCAGCCTGCAAACAGCCAACAACCCCTCATGCAAGCTGGCCAGAGGGGGACACCCACCCTAAAGGGGCTGTGGTCAGCCCGCAACAGCCATCAGCCCTTCACCCAGGCTGGCCAGGCACCCCAGCAGGGACCCCATCTGGATCCAGGACACCCTTCAGGCCAAACCAGCCATCCCCCACCCATGCACCAGGCCTCTATCCTATATAATAAAAGGGTAATATGCAAATTGACCCTAACAGCAGAACCACTGGGAATAACTGGTCACTATGACACACACTGACCACCAGGGGACAGACTCTCAATGCAGGAGCTGCCCCTGGTGGTCAGTGCACTACCACAGGGGGAGTTCTGCTTAGCCACAAGCCAGGCTGATGGCTGTCACTACAATGGTGATGATGAGAGCCTCTCCTGCCTCCTCAGCAGCGCTAAAAATATCTGACTGCAGTTTAGGCCTGCTCCCCACTGGCAAGTGGACATTCCCGAGGGCTCCCAGGCTGCCAGAGGGATGTCTGACTGCCAGCTGATACCCGATCGCCTGGGGAGGCAGGCCTAAGCCAGCAGGTCAACTTCCCCTGAGGGTACCCAGACTGCGAGAGGGCAAAGGTCAGGCTGAGAGACCCCCCTAAGTCACAAATTTTTGTGCACCAGACCTCTAGTATATAGTATAAGAAAGTAATCCAGATTATTTTATTTACTTTTATATGTATTTTTTATTGATTTTAGAAAAGGAGGAAGGGAGAGGGAGAAGGAGAGAGAGAGAGAGAGAGAGAGAGAGAGAGAGAGAGAGAGAGAGAGAGAAACATCGATCTGCTGCCTCTTGCACACCACCCATTGAGGATCAAGCCCATAACCTGGGCATGTGCCCTGACTGAGATCAAACCAGACATCTTTTGGTGCATGGGTTGATTCTCATCCAACTGAGCCACACTGACCAGGGTCCTATTTTGTTTGTTTGTTTTGGCATGTATCTGTCCAGTTTTCTCAATACCATTTGTTGAAGACATTATCTTTACCTCTCTGTATATCCTGCTCTTTTGCCATAGATTAATTGACCAAATAAGTAAGGATTTATTTCTGGGCTCTGTATTTTATTCCATTGATCTATGTATATGTTTATATGCCATTACCACACTGTTTTGATTATTGTAGTTTTATAGTATAGTTTGATATCAGGGTACATGATATTTTGCTCTTTCTAAAGATTTATTTGACTATTTGGGGTCTTTTGTGGTTCCATATACATTTTAGGATTAGTTCTAATTCTGAGAAGACTGCCATTGACATTTTAATATGGATTGCATTGAATGTTTATATTGCTTTAGGTAATTAAGAACATTTCACAATATTAATTATTTTGATCTATGAGCACAGTTATATTCTTTCATTTGTTTGTCCTTCTTCAACTTCTTTCTTCAATATCTTGTAGTTTCCAGAGTACAGGTCTTTCACCTCTTTAGTTAAATTTACTACTAGATACCTGCAACTTTACTAAATTTATTTATTAGTTCTGGTAGTTTTTTGGTGGAGAATAAAGTCAATTTAATGCCATTTCTTATTATTGAAGTGTTCAGAAATAACGGGGAGGGGAGCCCACATTTAAAGCAGGGTTGTGTGAGGTTTCTCGTAAAAATTCTCTTTGTTAGAGGTACTGCACTCACAGCTTCAGAGGCTCCATCCTGCCCCAGGACCACCAGTCTCATAGCCCACCTACACACACACACACACACACACACACACACACAGACATCAGTGCTTCTGGTTCTCAGGATCTCGGACTTAGACTAAAACTTACACCACCAACTCACCTGGGCCTCCAGCTTGCAAATGGCAGATTATGGGACTTCTTAGCCTCCACAACCATGGGAGTTGGTTTCTATCATAAATCTCTTTCTATGTATCTGTATATCCTATTGGTTCTATCTCTCTGGGGAACCCCAGCGAATGCACCAGCAGGTCTCACATTCCCCTACCTATGGCCAGGAGTAGGTGCAATAGGAGCATGGGAGGTTTTAAATGCAATTATCAGAGCCCGGTCCCATAGGCAAAGGATTTTCGTGTAGTTGTCAGCATTCAGTAAGGGATCCCAGGAGACAAACTGGCACTGCTTTTCTCATCCACACCTTTGTGAAACGGATAGAGGCCACCTCACCCTGACACTCCGCCACAGCTGAGACATCACTCAGTCTGGTTACTCAGACTGCCCACCAGCACCAGATCACTGAGTATGGGCCATAGCACCCATTCTGCAGCTCTGTTCCCAGGGTTTTAAAAAAGTTTCCTACCGTTTGTTTGCTTTCCAACACATATGTTTGAACAGCTTTGTTCTCAGAGGATGAGACTGTCAAACCCCACTTTATAGAGAAGTTCAGAAAAGATAGTTTTCCAATTGGGAAAATTTGAGGAACACGTGATAAAGGGACTGGCTTTGAAGGTTACACAGGGTGTAGGGAAATCACAGGATCATGTCATGCCCCCCACACAGCAATGGTCAGAGACCTGAAGAGACAGAGAATGGTCAAGTGAAGAAGAGAAAGAGGGTTGAGAGAAGCCATTCCCTCTGAGTGAGACACAGGAGCCTGACGTGACCCAGCAGGGAGAGAGGGAAAATAAATTCCTGCACCTCCCTCTCCTCCTGCTGGGCTCCTGCTGGGGCTGCCCACTGCACATCCCAACCAGAGAGGGCAGAAGGTAACGGTGTGCACAGAGAGAGCCCATGAAGGTCATTCTCAAGGGAGGAGGCACGATAGACCTGGAGGAGTGACTGTAAGGTCCCCAGGGCACCCCAGGTCCCCAGGAGAAACCCTACCTTTCTGTAAACAATGCCTCCTGGGGAATGGCAATTCTACCTTCCAGTGACCCTAAGGGCTCTTATTCAAAAGGCCTTCATGGACACAGGCCCAGCCTGAGTCCTAAGAGGAATTCCAGGATAATTTTAGGGTCTGAGAATCATCTCGGCCATACTGTGGGGATCTGACGTGCCCAGAGTGTCAGCACTTCCCTCAATATTCCGCCAGTGTGCTTGGCACTGCCTGCTATGGAGAAGCACAGGCTCTGAGCAGGCTGCGCAGCACCTTCCCACACCAGCATTCAGGTGGGAGCCGGACACCAGTTACTCAGCCCCAAACCAACCCGGTCCTGCAGGAAAACTCATCAGGCTCTGCTCCAAGCCAGCCAGTTAAAAATGGATTCTGATCCCTCAGAGGCGCACCAGTCATTTCTGCTAATTAAACAAATATTTTTCCAGAGCTGTCTGGGTTTCCGCTGTTGCCATTGGCCCAAGTTACTGGCACGCGCTGGAGCTGTGCCCTGAAAGCAGCACAGATTCGGGGAGTTGTTGGCAGAAGAGAAGGGGCATGTTTTCAGAGCAGAAGAGCTCTAAGTCCAAACAGAAAGAAGGAAGAGGGAAGAAACACGGGCACTCAAGCTTACAAATGCCTACTCATTCACACACACACACACACACACACACTCACACTCACACACACTCACATTCAATCAACACACAATCTCTCTCTCTCTCCTGGACCCCACTGCTTTCCTCCCTCCCCCCGCCACACACGTACTGCAACCTAGTGCAGAATAACAATCCCAAATTTGGAGGCTTGAGTGTGGCTTTTGTTCCCACCCTGAAGGAAGTGCAGGGGCAGCTAAAGAAGTTATTGGAGAAAAGACTGCAAGGTCTGCATGTGGTTCTTAACCTCTGTGAGAGTGTGGTTATCCCAACTGTCCCAGCTTCTCCCCTCCCTCTCCCAACAACCCTGGTTCCAGAGAAATGTCCACACACACTGTTCCCAGACAGATCAGGACGTTTGGGACTTTGTGAAGCCCGCTAAGAGTGAACCACAGATGGCAGGCCCAGAACCCCAGGGCTGCGGCAGTCAGCCCCCGAATGCTAAGCAGAATTGTTGAGCGCAAAATTTGTCTACTTTCCTAGCCTGGAAGCACTGGGCATCCTGGATCCTCTCACTGCTGTGTCCTACCCTCCCCACCTTCCCACTCCCCCCCCCACACACACACCCACACACAACCTGAACTGCCTTTTTAAACTTGGAACCCCTGGCTTTTCTCAGAAAAAGGCTTAACATTTCATTGGCCCCTTCTGTTGCATAGGAGCGTTAGGGACACCTGCCAGGCCTGAGCCTAGCTCCGGATCTGCACTAAGGACACGATACCCACAAACCTTTTTCTCTCTTGACCTCCAGACTCCTCCTCTATAACATATGACACATGGGCTGCACCAGCAGGTTCATGCTCTTTTTAGCCAAGAGGCCTTGCTAGGCCAACCTATGAAGCAGAGCAAAGCAGAGGTGGAAGGGGAAGGGGAGGAGACCCCGCTGATCTTAGGTCTTTGGGGAGCATAAGAAAATGCTAGAGTAACAGATTTCCAGCTAAATTCCCTGCAGCCCAAGAATGTTATAATCCTGGATTTCCTTGGGGGCCTGGATCTAGAAAATCCCCCTCCCCACCATCCTACCACCCATTACTCATAAATCCAACCCTCTGCTGACTAGATAAGCATTCCTTCTTTCTGTATCAACCCATTTTAGGTAACCTGATGAACGAGCAGGCTTCAGGGCTCCGAGGACGTGGTTAGGGTGTTGTTAGAGTGCGGCATTATAACAGTGATGGGTCACTTCACTCCAAGGGAGCAACGTTACAAATACATGTTTTGCATTTTTTATTTGATATATAATATATGATTTTATAAGCCACTGTTGCACTATAGAAATACATTGCATAAGAATTGAAAAATTCCCCCTTTGTTAACCCCAAAATCCAAGGCCTTGAGATAAAGCAATGCTTGTGTGACAAGCATGGTGGCAGCCTTGGTGGCCCTAGCAATGGGCTGTCGGGAAGAGCTGGGTGCCTTCCCTTTGCCAGGGCATTGGCTGCCTGCATCCCAGGGCTCTGGCCTGTGCAGGCACCGCCATGAGAGCCTTGTCCAAGGGTGTGTGAATTAGAGCCCTCACTCCCTGAAGTGAAGCTCTGAGCCCTTCAGGTCACTCCTCCTCAGCAACTGTTACCTTTCTGAGATGATGGGTAACTCCCAGCTGACCTCAAAAGGGTGGGAACAAAACCACAAACGAATCAGACATCCCCTGAGGAAGAAGTGATGATCCAGCTCATTCAGACCAGACAGTCATGGCTGGATAATAATCAGAGCTTCCTAAACTACCGGGTCTGCAGGCTCTAAAGACCTTCTTTAAGGAGCTTTCAATCTAGTAGGGTTGGTGAGAAGCTTTGAGTCCTGAGCCTCGTAGTTGTACAGACTCCACTTGAACACTTCTGGTACCTTGCCTTGAGAGAAGGTCCTCATAATTAGGAAGTCCTCTCTTACAGGGAGTCCAGGGCCTCCTCCTCTGTACACACCCATTCGGGCTTCCAGTGGCAACCCCAGGGACACCCTGATCCCTGTGCTGTATCTTGACATTTCACCAAATAATTCCCATCTCACATCAAAGAACCCTCACAGCATTATGAACAACTCAGCGTCTTTCAGGCCAGACGTTTTCTCCCCTAATAACCAGACCTTCCCTTGAGCTCAGATCTGCCAAGTGTTTCATCTCCGTGCGTGTCCTGTTTGTGGACCAGGGGAAGTGTGGGTACATCTGATCTTAGTCTGTGGACCCAACACCAAACAATGCATCAAAGTCTACTTCATTGGAAAGCAGAGACTATCAAGTTACATTTCCGGAACAAATTCAATGCAGCATTCCAGGAGGAAATTTCAGCTGACCTCTTGCTCCCTGAGTTCCTAAGTCAACTCACTGCCTGTACTTTTTCATATGCTTTCTTGGCATCTTTTCTCTTGACAAAATGTTTCTCCCTTTTTCCTCTCAGCCCCACAATCCAATCACAAGTTCAGTGAGGGTTGCAGAGAGCCCCTCAATTAAGCTGTCAGCTGAGGAGTTGTATCCCAGGGTCCCTTCTGGCACCTGCACTTTTAGGAAGAAGACTGATCGCAATGTCTGCCTGGGGGAGCCTCCCAACATGATTAGGGGAACCGGCTACCATGGTCTGAGGGCTCTCCTACCTCTTGCATGGTATGTAGCGCAAGTCTTCCCGTGTGCCAAGTGGGTGCTTATCCTGAAGCACCCCAGGGTTCAGGGGTGTGCTGGAGCAGAGCTAGGGCAGGAAATGAGATGGCTCGAGAGGGTGTCACCCACATCAGGGAATGCTGTAGTGCTGGGACTCGGAAAATGTGTTGGGGGGCTCCTAGAGAATAAATGCACCCACTAGGGATGGCCAGTGATGGGTGTCTGGACAAGGACGCTGCTCAGGAACCCATGATAACACTGCCCCCTGAATTCCTCCTCTTCATCTTGATCCCAGAGTAGCGCAGGGTCTGGGCAGGGGCTCCCGTTCAGAAGCTGGGAAGGTAGTGTAGGACCCCACTCCTACACTACAGGGAACATCTCTTCACACATGTCCTTGCATGACTGGTGCCCACAGCCTCCTCCCAGCATGAGAAAAGGACCGTGCACTCTGGCTATCTACTCTGGGAGCGGGCTGCTGGCTAGCAAAGAGGGGCAAGGGCACTCTCTCCACAGGACCCGGGAAGGAGAAGGCCCTGCCTTTGTTCCCTCGGGTTTGCATGGGCAGAACAAGGGCCCCTCCATCCTGCAAGTCCTTCTACATCACCACCTGTCTGTGAAGAGGTCTCTAACACCTTCACCAGAGGAAGACGGTCTCTTTAAAGTTCTTACAGCAACTGGGCTCTCCCAAGGGACTTACCCAGTGTGTGTTGTATCCCACTCATCTCTGAATCTCAACTGCTTTGAACAGAGTGTCCAGTACATAGAAAGTTCTCAGAAATATTTATTGAGTTGACTTTAAAACAAGGAGCCCCTGGGGACAGCTCTCATATTTCAGCACCATGGATCAGCCAGCTGTGTGTTTCCATTGTCCTCTGTGAGTTGATGAGGGCCGCCTGTCCCAAGTCCCCGTCTTGGAGGCAGGAGAGACTTTGGAGGACGTAGGTGCTGTTCCAACTCAAGATTGTTGCGTGTTTCAGTACATTTGGACCCAGATAAATCACGGATGATATAAGCCATAATTCTCTTCCAAGAGTTTTCTATGTGGCAGGTTCGTCCAGCAGCCATAACTCAGCTTTATGTAGATGCTTATTTTTTTAAGTCCATAAACTTTTTTATGGGCCCTCCCTCCAGGGAAAATGCCTCAGCATAATGCTTAATAAATGGCAAACAACACGTTTGCACATATTTTAAAGTTGACCTTCATGCAGTTGTGCACTACCTTGGTCGTCTTTGAACTTCTGATCTTTGATCAAGTGGCCTGGGCACTTTTTCCCTCTTCCAAGATCCACAATACCTCTGGGAACCTGGACCATATCAAAATTTAATAAAATTGTACCACATGGGAATTTCAAGTATGAATGATGCAATCTCTCTTATAATAAAAATCTATTATTTTCTGATCTGGCAGTCACACTACCCTCCCCAGACCCCCACATGCTGCCTTTTCCTTACCCTACACACACACACACACACACACACACACACACACACACACACACACGCTGTCTGGAGAGAGAGCCAAGCGCCCTCCCAGGAAGGAAACTGTGAAGAAACAGAATGTCTAAATAGAGTCAGGTCTTCTCTGAGCACCTTGCAATCTTACCCCAACAGCTTTCACATACACTCTCTCGCTCTATATACAGCTCACCTTCCCCGGAGGCTTTCAGAAAGTTGCAGGCAGTGAGGCCAAATGAGGAGGCACATATATCCACAAATAACTCGCCCTTTGGACCAGCATCTAATTTAACTGCACTCTTGGAGGAAAAATGCAAAGAATATTTAAACTTTAAACAATGAGACGTAACCAAAACTAACTGGCAGAGCTTAAAGGGCTAAATCGAGTTTCATCTAAAATTAGACTCAGCGTTCTCTGCAGAACTCTGACTCAGTCACTCAGGGTCTTGTCCGAAATACATCTGAGTCTTGGCCTCTTTGCCTTGGCACTCGGCTTTGTCTCCAGACAGCGTCTGATAGGAAAAGGTCAGCCCCAGTGCCGGGGGAGGAGGGGGACTGCAAAGTTGGGAGTAATAGACTGCTCTTGCACAGAGATTCTTTGGAAACAGGTTGGAAATGATCTTCTAAGGGATTTGGGCGCCTTAAAAGAAACATATTCTATTTTACTTAACACAGTCTTGTGGGTCAAGCAATCAATCAATGGTTGTTTACGGAAAATAGCAGAAAATTAAAGCCTCACATTGGCTGCCGAGGAGCCTATCCTATGATGCAGTTACTGGGGTGGAGTTTGCCAACCGAAGACAGGAGGGGTGATGTCCAGCACTGCCACTTTTATGGTTTGAACTCCTGAAGCTCTGGTCCCCTCACCTGTGAAATGGGGGTGACAACTGTTCTTGCCTCAGAGCTGTATTGTAAAGGTTAAATGAGGAGACACACATGGGGCCTGGCACATGCAAGCTCTCTGTAAAGGTGGGCTGTTACGGTCATCTATAAAATAATGCCCAAGGCATAGCAAATGCAGCATAGCAAATAAGTAGCACAGTCATTAAGTTCATAGAAGCTCAGGCTTGAAGAGACAGGCAGGGATCAAGGTGACATAGAGACCAGGGAGGAAGATGTCCACAGAGGAAATGTTTAGCAGTGCCTGTTGTTTAAAAGGTTGGGTGGAGAAGCTGGTTACTGAGCATCATAACCATGACCCTCACTCTTCCTTAGTCATGGCTGGGCAGGACTGCTTTCTTTTCTTTTTTTTTTTTTAATGTATTTTATTGATTTTCTACAGAGAGGAAGGGAGAGGGATAGAGAGTTAGAAACATCAATGAGAAAGAAACATTGATCAGCTGCCTCCTGCACACTCCCCACGGGGGATGTGCCCATAACCGAGGTACATGCCCTTGACTGGAATCAAATCTGGGACCCTTCAGTTCACAGGGCGATGCTCTAGCCACTGAGCCAAACCAGTTAAGGCAGGACTGCTTTCTTGTAAAGGATGGGGTTCCAGGTCATCTGCTTCCACTCTGCTGGCCTATCTTCCCATCCCAGACACCACACCCAGTGAGAGGGATCCTCAGGTACCCCAGGATGAGGCTGTGGAATGTCGTCAATGGCCTCACCAGGTGTAAGTAAAACATCTTCAGTGAAGATGACCACCATCTTCCTTCCCATGTCCTATGCTTCAAACTCCTTCAGCAGATCTTTTCACACCATCTCTGGCAGCCCTGGCCCAGACCTGGGGGAGAGAATGCAGGCAGACCCTTCTCAGAACTCCAGCTGCCTAGAAACCCTGCATGAAGGGTTAGCCAAGGGTCTTGGGTGCAATAGTCTGCAGAGTCAGATAAAGCCTGCATTGAGTTAATGCTCTCTTTTATGCAAACTACTTTTGATGTCTAGTGATATGTGACAGGGTGTCTTGTGGAAGATGTGAAAATCTGTTGACTCATTGATTTTTCAACTGGACATTCAGATCTGTCATGTCTTTCTCTTTTGAATTCTCAATGCCTTGCCGAGAGCCCGGCACATAGCCACCACCGCTTAGTGTTTGTTGGATTAAATAAAGCTAAGTTGTATCTTCAGGGCTTTTAGTGCTACCCTGTGGTTAGGACAGTTCTCAAAGGTATGCCTGACAGTCCCATCAGCTGCGAAAGCAGAGGCCCTGGGAGTTGGGAGGGGAAGCTCATGCCCTACTGAGAAAGTGATGTCTGAGAAAGCCCTGGAAAAAGGGTTCGAAGAGAGAACTGGAGCTTCCATGGGTGGAGAGGAGAATCCTAGAGAAAGGCCGGAAAAGGGTACTAGGGTGTGTGGGAAATGTAGCTGAGTCCTGATAGGAAATGACAGGCAAGGTGAGTCAGAATAGGTGGAAGCTTGAACCGGTGCTGAAGGTCCGGGACTTTACTCAGTGACAGTGTTCCCTCTTACTTCTTATCATCAGTATCATGTCAACATTGATAATAGTAATAAAAACAATAATAGCAATACCTAGGACTGCCTGCGTGCTTAACGTGGTGAGACACCATTTTGAGTATTTTGCATACATTAATCCTTCAGCCCTCACAAACACTCTATGCCGAGAGCCTTCCACTTCACAGATGAGGAAAAGGAGGCACAGGAAGGTTAGGTCGGTAGTTCAAAGGGGCAGAGTGAGGGCTCAGACCCAGGCATGTGGCTCCAGAGCCCACACCCTGCTTCTCCTGAACTCCCCTCTCAAGTTTATGGTTGCCTCATGCTGCCGCTCCTTGCTGTCAGTCACGGCCACTACCCTGTGCTCTGGTCCCAATCTCAGTCCTGTTTTATCTGCAAACTGGCTCTGCAGCCTGGAGAGCAGTCTAACTGACACACCCCTCTCTCAGAAAGACGTAATGGCTCTTAGGGGTGTCATACACCCCCTCTTTAGTCCATCTACAGAGTTTCCACCAGCCACAGAGCCTGCTGCACATTGGTTGCCTAGCTCCTGAAGCCCTTCATTATCTTCTGCTTGGACAGCCTTTCGAGCATCTTACTACAACTGCTGCTACTGGTGTCCCCCTTGAGGTAACCAAGAACACAGGCTGCTGCCTCCCAGTGTTTCCACAGCCCAAATCGCCAGGGCCACTTTGGCACCAGAATATGATGTCTGTCCTCACCCACAGAGTCTCACATGTTCCTCATGAAACAGCTGCCTGAGCTTCTGCCTGAAACTCTCACATGGGGCTCAAAAGACAATTTATAGAACCAGGGCCGACTACCTGCTATCCTCCATCTCTACTCGAAGAACCAACATGCAGAACTCCTCCTCACTGCTCCCCAAGGCGAATTTCTCCCTCACCAGCCAGAAAGGAGTGGGTGAGACCTTTGAGGTTCCACTCGCAAACTTAACTCAACAGAGACCACCCTGCCACCAGTGAGCCCCTTATTTGTGTGCAAGTCTGCAACATGAATTACCAATGTCTGTTTTTCTTCTTTTTCTTTTCAAACTTTACTCGGCACATTAAGAGAACTTTAAATCGCTTAGTTTTCTCTCTAGTACCTAGCAATTCTAATAAAAAGCTTTGGTCAGAGTTCCATACTGCAATGTTTAAGGATGGCATTATGTGCTATCTAGATTTGCTTAAAAATAGTATGGGCACATAAGGGAACTAGAGATGAAATAAGATTAGTTATGAGTTAATCATTATTGATGATGTAATGAAGGAGAGGGCTTGTTATTGCATTCTGTTCACTTTTATATGTATGTAAAACCTCGACTACAGCATAGGAAATATAGTCAATAATACTTTAATAACTATGTATGGTACCAATTAGGTACTGGAAATATCAGAAGGAATACTTTGAAAAATATATGATTGTCTAACCACTATGCTATATGCCTGAAACTAATACTAAATAATATTGAATATAAATTATAAGTGAAAGAATTTTTTTAATTTAAAAATAAATAAAACTTTCCAACAAAAAGCAAAAGATATAAAATTTAAGAAAATGTTGGTGGGCAAGAAGTTCAAACTTACAGCTACAACACCATTTTGAAGTTTCTCTTTTTTATTGCATTTCTTCACATTTCTCTGGCACCCAGTTAGCCAAGGATAAGTGGACCTTGGCTGTCTGTGTGTTCCTGGTTCAACAAAACCAGATACAGTTGGAGTGAAGTCTGTCAATTGATGCCTCCCAGCCCACCAGCCCTGGACTGCCCCCCAGGCTCTGCGTTACAGCAAATTCATCAAAGCCACTGCCCTGGGTCCACACACGTGTTACAATGTCAACGGTGCTGCTTCTTCTAAGTCAGTGAAATGCTGACATCAACAATGAGTCTGTGACCATCTCAGAGGAGTGGATGCCAAGTGCAGATGCCAAAATAACAGACTGCCAGAGGGGGTTGAGATGGAATGTTGAGAAAATGGTGTCAAAGGAGTTCTCTCTTGGGCCTTTAAAGTATCCACCTTCAGACAGAGGAGCCAAAGGGATAGCACATCAGTTTTGAAGGAATTCTAGGCCTCATAGGAAAGCCAAGCATCTTAATTCTACAGTTTCCTGTGGCCCAGGCCTGACACCTTTCATAATATGGTAAGATGGCTCTCGGAGGAAGGAAGGAAGATGGCTGCCGATGAGAAGGCAGACTGAAAGACAGTGAGAGAGAGAGAGAAGGAATGGAGGGTGTGTGGATGTACCAAGCGTGGAAATTTGTAGGTGTGCAACAGCTATACTCCAGAGGACTGTTGGAGAACCCGAATGGGGCTCCCTTAACCGGGCGTTGCCTCCACTGCTGCTGAAATCTCTCCCGGAGCTGCGGACTCAGCTGCGGGGACCGGGCCATCTTGGGTGACTGTTACAAGAAATGTATACACGCAGGGATACTGCAAACAGGTGACCCAGGGACCAGCCAGGAACCCAGGAACACCGGAGCTCAAGCCAAGAATTCGTGGACCCAGACAAGCCCTGCACCTCCTCACGGACAGGTCAGATTTCGCTTGTTAAAAGCGTGGTTTGGATTCCAGGTGGGAGAGTTGAACGCACACAGGAGAAGTCTCTGCGCAGCAGAGTCTGTGCCCCTCCCCTCGGGGTCAGCCCACGCCCCATAAAGTCCGAGGCTGTTGGCACCAGCGTGACCTGAGTGTGGGAAGGGGTCCCGCAGGCTGCTAGCAGAAGGGAACCCAAAAAAAACCACCCCATAACTGATCGGGACACGAAAAGACAGCCTCGGTTTTGGGTCGTGGAGAAGAGACATTGGGAGAGTTACGCGCAGAGCTAGAGGAGGAAGGGAGCCCGCGCATCTCTTTGGAGAGGTTCCTTTTCCCCTCTCGTTATTAAAGCTAGGCTTGGGATTATTAAACCCAATACATAGGAGTCCCCAATTGGGGTCGCTCACGGAGACTGCAGGGAAAACCCTGT
Source organism: Murina feae (assembly GCA_004026665.1). Classification (NCBI taxonomy): domain Eukaryota; kingdom Metazoa; phylum Chordata; class Mammalia; order Chiroptera; family Vespertilionidae; genus Murina; species Murina feae. The sequence continues at coordinate 42,711 of PVJC01010563.1, forward strand.
TTGTGTGTCCTGAGAAGCAGAGCAGGGAGTGACGGATTCGGAAACCAATTCAGGGGCAGTCCATTCCGCCAAACTAGTATTAAGTGTGATAGGGAAAACAAAACCTAAATGCTGGCTAGAGAGGACTTGTAGTCGAAGAGGTCACTCCAGAAACACTGCCACCCGGAGGCTGATTCACAAACTGACTCTTCTGTAAACACAAAGGCAGAAATACTGCCAGCTTTTGAATCAGGACTGGTGTATGACGCAGAGGAGTAGTGAATCGCAGGAAACTTCCATACTTTCCTGAATAGCTGACAAGACTAAGGTGCACCAATCAGAAGAGGAGAAGAAGTGAATGACCCTCACTACTGCACATTTTTCTCTCTTTTTTTTATTTTTTTATTTTTTTTAAATTTTTTTCTTTTTCTTTTTTTTCCTTTAAGAAACAATTTTTTGTCTTTTTTCCTCATTTGATTTTACCTTTTTAATTATTGTATCTTTATTTTTAATCAATATTATTACTACTACTTTTTTTCTTTTTCTAAGAGTCATTTCATTTTATCTTTATATTATTTTAAGATTAGTGTTCTTCATTCTATTTTCAGATTTCCTATAGCATCATTTTACTCTATCTCAACTTTACCTTTATGCCAACACTCTCTTCCTCACTATTCCCCTATTGCTGTCCTTTCTCTCTTAACCAACTCATGCTTTAGATTCTCCCTATTCCCTCTTTTTACCCCC
>PVJC01010564.1:0-30570 GCA_004026665.1 Murina feae
ATTGTATTTTCCATACAAAAACTATAAACCTACTGTTGCTTGCCCCTGTACATTCATTTTGTTGTTGTTAGAGGGGCCTCAAATTTCTGAGTTTTGTGTAGACCCATTTCTATTTACTATAGAAATGCAAAACTAGGGAAGGTGTGAATTAGCTCCTCCTGAGCATCAATACTGTAGAGAAATGACATGGAGTCCTTTCTGACATTTACAAGCCTGAGTGACATTTCATTATAATGCATGTGTGGATTGAAAGTTTGGTATATGCTAAGGCTATGCAATGTTCACATGAATTAATGAAATACTTGCTACATGAAATTTACCATCTCCATGTAATAAAACAGATCACATTTTTGTCAGGATTTTCATGAGTCCTTGTCCAGTGGCCTCTCACCTCTCCTGGTGCGATAGAAGACCAGCCCTTCCACAGGCTGCATCATGGGAAAACACAGCAAGGAGGGGAGAAGGAAAATGAAGGAACTTTCTGTGTATTGGATTATCACATAATACACCAAAATGCAATCTCTGCATGTTCATTTGACATCACATCCTTCAGGGTGTGAGGAGGGGGGACAGAGGAAGAGACCATGGTCACAGAGGTGCAGGAGGATGGAAGTCACATGAGGTAAATCTTTTTCCTTTCTTTCTTCTCCCTCGCTTCATTAACACATATCCTTCCCATTGCTTGGGTCAAAAATCTTGGAGATAATCTTGAATACTCTCCTTTCACATTCTACTACTGATTTCTTAGAAATCAGTTGGCTCTAGTTTCGAAATATATTTATCCAGCAGGCAAAAATGATATAGAAGATCTGAACAGTGACATTAACAACTTGACGTAACCAAGCTGAGGGGAGTCACCAATGATAGAATTTATCTTTCTTCAAATGCACATGAGTATTTAACACAATAGACCATAGGAGGGGTCATAAAGTAAGTTAAACAAATTTCAAAGAATTGAAATCTCTCAATGTATACTCTTGACCCCAGTGGAATTAATTCAATGACTTAAGAAAAAAAATGAAGTTGCTTATGATGCCAACATTGAGCACGATACCAGTAAACCTGATGAATTTCATTCATGCTAAGGAAGTCTCAGCTTTCATTAGCAGGGCTCCTTGTAACTTAATTAGATGTTATCATTGACTATACTTAGTAAGAAATGCTCATGAAAAAGCAGATTCAAACGTCAGCAGTCAAGAAACAGGTCAAGAGGCCGACTGATTTCTGTGTAAATAAACACATTAGATATGATTAATATAATTAAATTTGGAGTGGCATTTTAAAGCCAAAATAACTATTAATTCAGAACTTAACTCAGAACTTAGCTGTCAAAATTCCCTTAAGATCTTAGCAAGTTGTTGTAGAGACAAGTGGAAGGACATTAGGTCGCTAAGTGATAACTGTAATTTAGATAATTTTCTTTAAAGCAACCTTTGCATGCATTAAAATATGTTTACCTTGGGGTCTTATTACAACCTGACCCAGGTAAACAATTTGAAGATCAGAGTGCACACCCAATTCAAACAGCAGCGGGAATCAGTTGCTCTATGTACCCCGTCTTATTTCTTTATTATATTTGTTGAATTGCTTGGCTCAGAGCTGCCTACTCAGTGATGATTTAATCCAAGAAATCTGTCTCCAAAGTACCTTACCACTGACTCCTTGTGTCAGCATCTGCTCTCCATTCATCCTAGCTTTAACATTCCATCTTCCGCTCAGACTGATTACTATTAAAACGCTCACATCCAGCAACATATCCGTTAGCCATGTGACTCCTCGGTCTTGGCAATCTAGTCTTTAGCATTGATTTTTCTAAGACTTGGGAGGGAATATATGGCAAGGACAGAGCGTATCTGCCTGGCGGATACATGCTGGCTGCAGAGGGACCCCATGGGTTATAGTAATTATGTCTAATGTGAGACTTAGATGTGGCTTAGCATCTGAATTCCTCCTTTTCCTTGGGGTAGTAATGCCATCAACATAAAAGTGCATTTATTATTTTTATGCTATTACTAAATAGATTTTTAAACTATATTTTTATTGATTTCAGAGAGGAAGGGAGAGGGAAAGAGAGACAGAAACATTAATGATGAGAGAGAACCACTAATCGGCTGCCCACTGGGGATTGAGCCCGCAACCTGGGCATGGGCCCCTGAACAGAATTGAACCTGGGACCCTTCAGTCCACAGTCCAACGCTCTATCCACTGAGCCAAATCAGCCAGGGCACGAAATAGTTTTAAATACCATACAGTTAGTGGCTGATTTCAATGATCCTCCCTTGATCTTTCTACTCTTTCTATAATTGCAATTTTAGACTCTGCATGTCCAATTCTGAATGTGAAAACTTCGGAATTGTGGGACCCAAAGGGAATCTATACACATACCATCCCTTAATTCACTCAAAAATATTTTAGTGTGATGAGTAATCTTACAAACATTGGGAATATATAAAATAAATAATTTAAAAATCACTGCTTTATAGAACTTACAGTATAGTGTGGGGATAACCACGAAAATTCACGCAACTATGAAAGAACAATGAGGATGACTACTGTGAAGAAGTTTCTTGCTTTTGGGAAGTTCAGAAAGGCTTCTCTGAGAAAATGAGATTTCAGCTGAGATCTGAAAAGTAGGAGCTAACCAGGGAACCCTCTTAATATTGTACTAATTCTCCAGGAATAGAACCAATTCCTTAAAACTCTTGTGATCGCAATTTTAGTTACCATTATCTTGAACAGTCACGGTAGACTGCTCTTCTCTTTTTTTAAATGATTATTTCAAGTTGAGAAATGACATCATTTTAATAATATTTTTATTGGGTCGTGGAAAGAGAAGCAGAAGGGGAAAACAAGGAAAATGTGTGATGCTGTTTTTCCTTTTCTTGTTTTGGGGACTATTAATTTTAGTGTGAGGCCAGACAGTTTCTTTAATCTTTTATGGAAGTATTAGGGATCCGTATGTCCTTGCTCTCATTAAGTACTTTCTGTACCCACTACATATCCTTTCCTTTTGAAGTCTAGATTTGTATTGTCTTAGCTCATCTGCATCATCATGAACTCTAACCCACCACATCTCCAGCAGCAAAAACAAATTCTAGGTGAATTAAATAGGTTGCTGAGAATGTACTCTCTGCCTTACCACTATCCTGGGTGAGCCAGCATTCATGTTAATGTCCCTCTTGATGTCTGACCCTTACAGTTCCTTAGCCCCCACTAAACCACTGACCCGAAGCTTTACATAAACCTCCTAAAATGACATCCTGGAGCTCTGCATCTAAAACTCTTCTCCAGTATCTTAAACTATAAACTTGGTGACTCTGACCACAACCTACTTACTGTTCATCAACTCTCTTACTCCTACTATCCCTTTGGGTTCTTCTAATAACTGACTGCCGCCTTTGAAAGCTTGAATCTACTCCTAACCTAGAATTAGATGGATGATACTCCCCAGAACTTCCTAGCCTTTCCCTGCTTGACAATCTTCTAGGCTCTCCTTGCGAAAGTTTAGGCTTAAATTAACCTTTTCAAAATACAATAATTGCTTGCCCTTCTGGGTTCCTGAACGTTGGTTGAGAAATCACTAAACCACATTTATTGGTCTCTTCAGATTCCTGCTATTCAAACTCAAATGGGTCTTCATTGTTAGTTGACAATTCCTGTATTTATCCCTCTGGGCTCTTGTATATCTATATCTTTTTCCTTTCTCCTAAAATCCTTAACCTCAATTCCAGCCCTGCCTTCTCAATTTCAGCAGGTGACTTTATCTCCTAATTCATAGAGTTTTTAGGAACATCAATTTTTAAAATTATGTACCTTCATTTTCCATTTTCTCTTAAGAAAAATATATTTTCCTCTATACAATAAATAAAAACATGTTTTATATAGATTTTTCTCTAGCTCTTTATGTACTGTTAGAACATAGTACACAGTTGGTGTATTTAAACTAATATTAGCTTTAGCTGTCATTCAATTCATACCTGTGAAATGAAAGTATAACTAGTCTTTGAATTACATGAGTAATGATGGTTTATAGACTTTTAATGGGTCTGCGAAGTTAGGTTCTGAGATCAAGGTTCTGCTGTGGTTTTATTAGGACTCTTGATGAACTCATACTACCTTCTACCCTTACCATCCATTGTGCAAAAGGAGACTCAAGGAGAGCAGAAGAAACAGAGTGCTGTCTCCTCCTCAGTCCTGTGATCCTGGAGCAAACATTTCTGAGCTCTATTACCATAAAAGGGGAGCATTGATGGGGCTGTTTGGAGTCAGCTTTGGTCTTTGGAAAAACTCTTTTCTTGGTAAGGTAGCTAATAAAAATGTCGACATGAAGAAATTCATTAATATGGCATGTTGATTCATTGGGGCAGGGTATTCAGATTTGAACTGAAATTGTGTGGGGTTGTTTTTCCTTTCTTTTTTATTTGTTTTTAATTGACTGGTAAAATAAGTAGTTTCTAGGACAGAAAATTGCGTAAAGTGAGGTCTTATCAGCATATAGGGTACCCTACTGTTTCTACGGCCAGATTTGAAGACTTTCAGTCATTAACATTTTACCAGCTACTAAATAGTTAGTATTTTGATTTTTAAAAGGCAAATGCATTCTTATACTATGAATTGTGTTTTTTTGAGTGCATAAATTTGAGAGAAGAAAATTGGGTTTGTGCTATAAATACTATTTTGTAACCTGATTTTTTTAAAAATTGATTTTACAGGGAGGAAAGTGGAGGGAGAGGGAGAGAGGGAGAAAGAGAGAGAGAGAAACATTGATGCACAAGAGAAACGCCAATTGGTTGCCTTCCGCACATACCCCAACCAGGGATTGAACACGCAACCTGGGCATGTGCTCTGACCAGGAATTGAACCTGTACCACAAACAGGTGGAATCAGTGTTCCCACCAACTGAACCACACTGACCAGGGTGTAACCTGATTTTTTTTTTTAAGTGTAAAAACACATTATGAAAACTTCTTACTGGAATTACGTATTGTTCAATAGCATTAATTTTTAAAGAAAATGTTTTTTTGTTTTCAGTGCTGAGTTTGAAGTATCCGTATCTGTGTGCCAGTACATACTCTTCAGGCAATGATGACAAGTGGCTGTCAGTGTCATACCTGGCAGATATTAAAAATGCAGGCATGCTCACATGTGTAAACATTCTTAAAATTTTTTCAGACTTAGCGAAAAGTTGCCAAACAGTAGTATAAAGAACTCCCAGATCCTTCTCACCAAGATGCCCAGTTCTTGACATTTTACCACATTTGCCTCATACATTTAAAATATATTTTACTGATCTTTTACAGAGAGGAAGGGAGAAGGATAGAGAGTTAGAAACATCGATGAGAGAGAAACATCGAACAGCTGCCCCCTGCACACCTCCTACTGGGGATGTGTCCGCAACCAAGGTACATGTCCTTGACCAGAATGAACCTGGGACCTTTCAGTCTGCAGGCCGCCGCTCTATCCACTGAGTCAAACTGGTTAGGGCAAATATTTTTTTTATTGATTTCAGAGAGTAAGTGAGGGGGAGAGAATCATTGATTGGCTGCCTCCTGCACACCCCACACTGGGCATCGAGCCTGCAACCTGGGCATATGCCCTGACCAGGAATCGAACCATGACTTCCTGGTTCATAGGTCAACGCTCAACCACTGAACCATGCTGGCCAGACAATGATGAGTCTTTTTCTGAATACTCTAAGAAGAAGTTGGAGACGTGGTGTCCTGTTACTCTTATTATTCCTGTTTGTGTTTCCCAAAACCCAAGGCTGCTCTCCCGAATATAACTAGTGGTTTTATTAGGACTCTTGATGAACTCATACTGTCTAAATCGGGAAGTCAGCCAGGACAACACTGTCATCAAGACCCCATGCAAATTTTACCGCCTTCTCGACGCCGTCTCCTCTCTTTTCTGGTCCAGCATCAATCCGGGCTGGCAGGTTGCATTTAGTGGTCATGTCTCTTTAGTCCCCTTTCCTCTGGAACAGTTCTGACCTTTGACAGATGGTACAGGCCTTTCATTTTGTAACATGTGCTTCATTTTGGGTCCATCCAGTCTTTCCTTATGTCCAGACTTGGACCATTGATAACATTATTTTTAATGGCCACATTAATACCTTTCTTTCTTCATGAATTCATTCAAAAATTATTTCTTGAACATCCTGTGTGTCAGGTGATAGGGATGAGCTTGTGAACAAGATAGACACAACTTGTCATCTTCATGGAGCTACCATGGTATTTCTTTACACAGTTGTAGTGTAGCTGTCTCAACCAGTCACCTCTTTTTTCTGCTCTGTTAGATTATTCCCATGTTTTGTTGTTCTAAATTATAAATCATGTTTAATTGAACATTTTTTTTTGTTACAGCTTTGTGCATGTCAGGATTGTTTCAGGAAGCTATGTTCTTTAGAAATGAGATTATGAGATCTAAACAGTAGATGTTTGTTAGTTATTTTTACATTGATTACCTATTTCTCTCTAGAAGAGCCAGGTCTTCCCAAACTCTCACCACTGGTTATCTTCGCTGTAACTTATTATTTTTGTTTCTCTGTTAATTAAAGCAGGCACCCCTTCTTTCTCGGCTCCTTTCAGATGCAGGACTGTTAGTTTGTATCCTATATTTTTAATTAACGAGCTTACATATCACAACATCATAGTGGTGAACCCAACCACAACCTTAGTTGAAAGAGCAAACTGTTGGAAAGTAATTTTTGTCAGTGTGTCAAATCAGATAATACTTGTTTCTGTATCACCAGAAACTGGCACAAGGCCTGGTATGTCACAGCCATGCAGTAAACGTTGAATTTAGTTCTTTCACGTTTTCCTTCTTATTAAGTATGAGTTCTGTTTTAAATAGAAGAAAGTCTCTGCATTTATCTGGTTTCATTTTTTGTTTGATTTACTTAAGAATAATTTATGAAGAGAGTTTGATATTGCAGTTCATTACCATGGTAATAGTTACAAACACCAGACTTTCAAAATGACAGTAAGTGGCAAAGTGTTGAAAAGTTTTTCATTTCTACAGTGATATCTTGATGGTTAGCAGTGATAGAAAAAGAAATAATTGAGGTTTTCAGATAAAAGCATGTTATTTTGACTACTTTTTGAACCATGGAAGTGTTTATGAAGTTACTGGATTTCAGAGATGGATATATTTGGCTTACCTACAATCTATAAAACTTTGTGCAACAAAAATAATGGGTGGATTTTGAGAGTATTATGCTAAGTGAAACAAGTCAGATGGAAAAGGACGAAAACCATATGATTTCACTCATATTTGGAATATGAAACAGAAAGTAACAAAATAACTAAAAGGACAAACAAAATCAACAACACCCTCATAGATATAGACAACAGAATGGTGGTTACCAGAGGAGAAACCAGAGGTGGTTATCAGCGGGTAGGGGGGGCAAAGTGGATAAAGAGGGTCAAGTATATGATAACGGAAGGAAACTAGACTCTGGTAGGGAGCACACAATGGGGCACATAGGGTCAAATTATAATATTGTACACCTGAAGATGATACAATGTTACTAACCAATATTTCCCAATAAATTTAATTAAAAATAAAGGATTTGTAGGTTTCAGAATCAAGAGAACTGGGTATTATGTTCCCCTTGGCAATGAAATTAATGCCACAAATTAATATTTCTGAGTTTTAGTTTTCTAATTTATAAAATATAAACAGTATTTCCCTGATTGCAGCACAGATTTGCATCAGATGGACCAACTGAAGTCTTACATGCAAAAGCGTATTTTAAAGTATGGTGCAAGTTACAAATATGAAATGTTACTGTCCTTCTTATGGAGGTTCATTTACTGTGATTTTCTATGACCTAAGCATGATGGACTTTGGTTACTTGGTTTGCAATATATGCCACTCTACCTCAGAATGGGGTTTCTTTGGGGGGCATGAAAATGTCCTAAAATTGTTTGTAGGGATCATCGTGCTACTCTGTGAATATAATAAAAACCACTGAGTTGCCACTTGAAATGGCTGAACTGAGTGATATATACATGAAATCTCAATAAAGCTGTTTTTTCAAAAGGCCCGTCAATCATGCCTGCCACCAAAGGGTTTTAACTGCATATCTTTTCATGTGGAGCTTGACCGTCTGGCTATATTAATGGTTTCTATTCTTTCCTTTCCCCTCTGCTGTCACTCAAAGAGTCAGACTCTCTGATTTGATAAAATGGAAGGTTTTCCTTTAGCTCCGAAGGAGGCTTCCTGTGCTGGTCAGGGAGCAAGGGTGCTGGAGTCGAGGTTGGTCACTTTCAGATGTAGCGATGATGCTTTCCGGTGGCTCCGTGCGTGAGGGCCATAGGAGTGACTCTTCCTTGGGGGTGCTGGGCACTAAATGAGCTAGGACAGCATGGGGCTCAGAGCAGTGCCTGCCACACAATGGGTGCTGCTGAAGAGCAGCTCCTATGATGATCCTAAACTAAACTGCCACCCTACTTGTCCTAGCTCTCCTTTAAGGACTCAATTATGAAGAGTAGAAGACATAGATAGAAACCTTGAAGTAAGAACATTTCCTTTCGTGACTGCCTAACTCAGGTCTCCATTCAAGAATTTCTTTCCGTGATACAGTTAATTTCCTATAGAAGGCAGAAACAGTTTTCGTTCTTTAGCTATTGTTTGCTTTTGTGTATGTGGGATGAGAGACTGTATCTATGAATTAAATAACATTTCTCCTTCTTGACACAATAATTTGTAGAACCAGGTGGTGGAAGGCAAGGGGGGGGGGAAGGGAGATATTTGTAATATTCTCAATAATAAAGATTATATATATATATCATGTATACACATATATGTATATACATAATATAGATATGTATGTATAAAATCTTCAGTGTAGCCCTTGTGTACCCCAATGAATATGGTGTCTTGCACACAGTGATGTTCAACAAATCCTCGAAAATCTAAGTGAATGAACGAGCTCAGACAATATGAGTTTATCTCCAGTTTCCATGAACTCATGCTCTGGTGCTTAGTCAACTAGATGTGATGTCATCCCCATCCCTGTGTTTATATATTGCATTTTTCTTTCCAAAGCATGTTTACATTATATTTACAATAACAGCATATGTGTTAGATATGTATTTTGTGTTCCAATGTTTCATAACATAACTGCATATGCATTGGTAATGCATCCTGCTCAGACACATTTTCCTAAGTTGTGTATTAACCCATTTTATCCTCAGAACCATTTTATGAGATAGATCAGACAGGTACAAAGGAGAAAAAAATGACTGCAACGCTTAAAGGAACCGAAACAAGACTAGAACTAGACTAGTAGAGTCTTGAGTTACATGCCCATCCTGGTACCAGCCTTTGTGGCCTGAAGGGGGCAGTGTTGTGCACGGGCAGACCTGGCACACAGGCTCACCAAGGCGCTTTCCCACTACGTGGACTGAGTGTGGAGACGGGGGCTCTTCTTCTCAGAAGAGGGTTGGATGCTGGGCTGGCAAAGCAATGCCTGAGCATTGTGCCGTGAACCCAGCTTTGCGCCCCGCTTGCTTGTGATTTGATGTCTGTGTTTCTCTAAATACCTGTTTGAGAAATAGTCAGTCCCGAGCTGTTTTATCACCCTCTCCTTTCCTCCAATGCCCCTGACAGACGTACCCACCATACAACACATTCCTATAGATTTCAATCAGTCACACTTGCTGAAACCTTTTATTTAACTTAACTTTTTCATTTTAATATGTTTGGCAAATTTAAATTTCTCAACCACTAAGTTTGTTGTTTTTCAGTGAAGAAACAAACAAAATAACACACATGAGAGTAAATAAGCATTTTTTAAAAAAAAAAAGGCGAATAGAGTGGAAAGACAAGGGAAGGGATCTTTGCGAGGGAATTCCAAGTCTGTTTAAGAGAGCTAAAAATTCTAAAATAATATGCACAATACTGGATTGAATAACCAACAAAAATAGCAAAGATGCTCAAATATATAGGACTATACAAATCACACATATGTACTTAAAATCATTAGTAATGAAAAGACGTATTTGGTTTTGGGAAACTGGTCACTTGTATAGATTCAAAGTTCCATCTATGGCTCCAAGATTTAGAATCAAGACAACTGGATTTTAGGTTCCCCTCTGCAATGAAATTACTGCCACCATTTAATATTTCTACCTCAAATAAGAAGAAATTAGAATGGAGTCTAAGTGGAGTATAGAATGGAACGGAGTACAGTCTTGATACCAGTTCAGTTTCTACCTCCTGGAAAAAACTGCATCAGCTTCCTGGGTTTTTGAATGGGCGGGGGGAGGGGTGGAGTCAGCTCTCTTTGATCTCTACAGTTTAACTCAGGTTTTTGAAGTTACATTGGGAAGGGATGTTAAAGACCATATATTTCATTCTCTGTATCTTACAGATATGGAAGCCGAGGCACAGAGGCATTTGCCGATGTGTCTGAGTGAGGCTATGGCTGGTTATTTTCAAAACTGGTCAGCAAATAACTGATAATCGTTTATGAAGACCTGATGCAAAGGGGAGAATGAAATGCTTCTCACCTCTTCTGCCCCAGCTGTTCGACCATTTACATCCCTTAGCACCTTCTAGAGAAAAAGGGTGAGTGAAGAGGAAGAGGGGTGCCACTGAGGAGAAATGGCAGAGCAGGGGTCACGGGGGACATTGAAAAGAGCTCATCCGCTGATGTAATATAACACGGGAGCGCTTTCCAAGGAACTGGAGCAGTCTCACCTGCTCCCCTTGTTCAAGATCCACATGACAACTTAATTTGCGTCACAAGTGTACTTTCTAATGGAGCTAGATAAATGGCTCTTAGGAGATATTCTGAGACGCACGCTCACACAGTGCTTCCAATGTGGTGTATCTTGAGAGCCTATTGGAGTGAAAGGCTATAAATACATTTCAAACTATTTTCAGGCCTTTTGAGGTGTTGAAAATGAAGGTTTATGTTTCTCCTTTCTTCACAAGTTGCTGAATCCCTGAGCTGGTGTTCCCCAGCCACTGGAGAAGACAGAGGTCCTCTTGTTCTCAGCCCTCCATCTGAACTTGTATTGACTATTGGCTACTCTCCAGAGACTAATGCTTCCAACTCCTAAAAACGTTTGCTTTAGAAGATTTTGCTATTATTTCATCCTAAAGAAGAGTATTTCCTTCATGGAGGAATTAAGTATAATCTCTGCACTGTCATCTCTCCCTCACCAGTAGGGGGCGGATGAGGATTTTAACCAAACCTTTCGTCCATTTCTAATCCAAAAAAACCACAGTGGCGAGTTGTAACTAGTTTGAGCCCTTCTTTTCTACCCAAGCAAGCTTCTGGATTCCTCATGAAAAATATATCAATAAATAACAATAACTAGTATAAGTAAATATGACCTTCTGTTGCCTGTCATTAAATTCTCAACCCCTTAGCCTAGAACCCAAGACCCTCTGTGATCTCACATTTCCCGGGGAAGTCATGCTTCTGTATCTTTCTTGGCATAACAAGTGCTAGCATGTAACTTGCAGTATTCCCAATGTTTTGCACTTTTGTATTCTATGTTTCCGTGTCTTTTACCTTAGTCTGAAGCACTGCCCTGGTTTTCATAAAATCAAGTTCATGAAATCATAGCTCAGTTGCTACTTTTTTATAATCTCTCCACTGAGAAATACTGGCATCAGTCATTAAAGTCAGCAAACAATTTCTAAAATTCAGAAGCTCTATATTAAAGTGCTAATTAGGAATTCATTTCCCACTACATTAAAGGAGAAAAATTATAACATGTTCTATATCATGCCAAACACCCCCGATCAAGTTTCTAAAATGTTGCTAGGAGTGCCTGTATATAAGCAAGAAACTATATTAGGGTGTGAAGCACTTAAACCAAATAGTAGTTAGTTTATAAGAAATAACATGTGTGACATACTATGATCTAAACACCTTTACAATGTGGAGCGGCAGAGCAATCAATACACTTCTTATAAAAACAGAGCCCAAGATTACATACAACAGTCAGCTTCCTGTGGGAATGGGCAGTCACCAATGACGTATAAATATAGAGCAGGAAGGAAAAGGAGAATAAGGGTTGCACCAACTGTTGTTTGACCGTGGGTGTGAGGGTACTGCTGACAAACTGGGTGATGATGGGAATTTTCAGTCACCATCAGCCTTAGAGACAATGAGTCCCTCTTACCTCAGTTTTGCTGAAAATACACAAAGGAATGCTTTGGTAGAACTTCATAGGAGAAGATCTTCACAGCTTTATGGTAGAACATTTACAAATTGGTGCTTTGGATACACTCCTGCAGTTCACGTTGATAATTTATTTTTGTATGTTCCTTGTTATGGGTTGAATTATTTATCCCCCCCAATTCACCTGTTGAAATCTAACTCCTCAGCACGTCCCCTCACAATGTGACTTATTTGGAGATGGAGTCTTTACAGAGGGACTCAAGGTAAAGAGAGGTCGTTAGGATGGGTTCTAACCCAACATGATAATGTCCTTCTGAAAGGGAAATTTGCACACACAGGAATAGATGCCTAAAGGCAAGAGGATGTGCAGAGACAGGCGAAGACAGCCATGTACAAGCTGAGGAGAGAGGCCTATAGCAGATCCTCCCTCACAGCCTCCGATGGAAAAACCCTGCCATCACCTGACTGGACTTCTGGCCTCCATCGCTGTAAGACAGTACGTTTCTGTTGGTTAAGCCACCCAGTGTTTAGTACATCATCACTGCCGCCCTGGCAAACTAACACGGTGCTCCAAAGGCTTACGGGCAGTTTAAAATGCAAAGCTTCTTGTCAGCTCGTCACATCAAGCAAGACTCTGTGGTGTCTCTGGGAGACCCCATGTAAATGCCATTCTGATGCCCTAGTATCCTATTTGGATGTAACTTGAGATTTGTTCTGCATATTCTTTTGCGTAAAATGCTGCATTGACTTTGAGGATCTAAATAGGACTGTTTTCCTATATAAACATTTTTTTTAGAATAGAAGTTGGCAAACTTGTTCCATGAAGGGCTTGATAATAACTACTTTAGGCTTTGTGGCCATATGGTCCTCATTGCAGCCGCTCAGTTCTGCCAATCCAGTGTGCGAGCAGCCACAGACAACACAGAAATCAATGCGTTCCAATAAATCTTTATTTATGGACTCTGAGATTTGAATTTCATGTAATTTTCATGTGTTCAGAACCGCCCCCCCCCACCCCCGTTCATTTAAAAATGTAAAAGTAATTTGTCCCTTGTGAGTCATACACAAACAGATGACAGGCTGAACTTGGCCGTGGACTCTCATTTGACTACCTGTCTCATAAAAACCTCCTGTGAAGCTTGGTGTGCTGGTTAATCATATGTGTCAACTTGGCGAGGCCATGGCACCCAGGTAGCTGGACAAATATTATTCGAGCTGTTCTGATGGAAGTATTTTCTAGGTGACATTGGCATTTAAATCGTTAGCCAGTGAATGAAACGCATTGTCTTCTTGAACGTGGGTGGGCCTCATCCAATCAGTGGAAGGCCTGATAGAAAAAAGGCTGACCTCCCCTGGGGAGAGGGAATTCTGCCAGCAGACCACCTTTGGACTTGAACCCTAACTCTTCCTTGGGTCTCAACCTGCTGGCTTCGCAGATGTTATTGGTTATGTTTCTCTGGAGAATCCTGACTATTACGTTTGGTATTAAAAAATGAACAGGCAGTCTACCAGCAAAATGTAAATTACAGAGATAACCTGAGGGGTAAGTCCTCTTTCCTCTGAATTATCTAGATTGTACCTATTTTTGACACGAATTTTCTAGAGTATTGTTATATCATTTAATTTATACAAATAAAACAATGGGCATAATTTAACAGTCGTTTAACAGTAAAATTTTTTACAGGAAATTGATGGAAAAGGGCATTTTTCATGGTTGGTCATTACATCCCATATATTAATATGTACATTATATATTTAAAAACACTATAATTTAAACTATGTCTATTATATTTATTAGATCCTGTAAGGGATTTTCAAGGTATATTTTGACTACAGTTGTTTTTTTTTTTTTTTTAATACCTAGGAGTTTACTTTAGATTCTAAACATCTGTGAGCTGTAAAGTGCTCTAACTGGCTTGTGTTGCTATTACTTAAAAAGGATTATCCACCCTCCAAGACTGTGAATTAGCAAACTCCTCAGGGACAGAAGTTATTTTATGTTACTCTTTCTATTTTTCAGATGTGGTACTTAAGAACTATTTACTAACTCAATATAATCAATGGATAAGTGTTACATCTGAGAGAAAAGGTTTGTATTGTAAACAGTCCTAGAGTAAGTGATTTCCCAGGCACTTGCTCTATCTGTCAAGTTTCATAGGTAGGCAATGCAACTAGTTTTAATGCAACATTTATTTCTCCTAGAGCTACTGAACATAATTCATAGGTGGTCTCACTGAGTAGGCATTAATAGCCTTTCTTATACTTAATAGTCTTACTTAAACATTAGTGCAGAACTTTATAATATTACATCTTTTCACATTTAAACAGGAAGTCCATTTCACTGTTTGAATGGAATTGACACACAGGAGACTCATCTCAAATATTTCTAGAGTGCGGTGGTAGTGAACGCTAACTCTGTGGTTAGTGTTCACACCTAAAACAAGATCCACACAAGACCGTTTCCCATTTCTAGCCATTTACCTGTATTTGGTACCATGAGAAACTTAATTTTTCGGGAAACAAGTAAACTCGTCATATCACTTTTTATAACAAAGCGCGGGAGACGAGTTTTTTCCAAAAACGATGAGTAGAGACAGATTCCATCAAATATGGAGGGCCTGGCATTTCAATAACGAAAATGTGCAAGACAACTCAGATAGACTTTGCAAAGTCAGACCATTTTGGATTTCTTTCTTCCCGTTATGATGCAATTTGGCGGGAAAATGACCGATTACAATGTGTTAATAATGACCGATTACAATGTGTTAATAATTTGGAGTTAATGCTATTGAGAAGGAAAAGAACAGCCAGAGGAAAGGAAAAGAGTGAATCTGAACTTGGGAAGAATCACATGGTGATGACTCTCAGTAGAAAACAGTAAGGCATCATGGTGTTACTGCTAAATTATTGCTAAGAGATTCAGAATTCTAAGAAGCTGGAATCTGCTGGGCAATGTGTGAATAGGAAAGAAATGGGTCACATACTGGCTCAGGGATAATTTTAGTTAGTAATGCAACAACCTCTGTAGGTCATGGCAGTTCCATTGCCTTAGTTCCTCGGACCTCTTAGTGACAAAGTATTAACGCAGACCTCTCAAGGATGCACGACCAACCCTTGTATGGAGTTTTTAGGGATGACACATGCCAGCTTGATTTATTTCTGTTTTTCCTTCTGATCCCAGAAGAGGCAAACGTGTAACTAGAGCTACTAAGATAAATGTGGGCAGCTGATTGAAAATCTTTTCAGGGCAAATGTTTTGGTATGCAATGTGGTCAGGGCTGGATCCCTTTCCAGACTTTGGGTCCCAGTAACTTGTCCTAATCTCTCCCAAGTCCCTCAGGGTTCTGACTGTGACCCCTATTCCCCTGTGACTGGGGGTTTTGTGTTTTCTATTTAGAGTAAGGTGACCAGATGTCCCGCTTTTGGCGGGACAGTCCCAATTTTTAACAATTTGTCCCGCATCCTGAGACGTTTTAAAAAAGTCCCGATTTTTGGAAAGAGACATATGTACTACTCTTTGTAATATTTTAAGTAATAATAATAATAAAAAAAGAACCCCCCCTCCCAGTCAATGGTGTCCCGCTTTACCAATGTTGAAATCTGGTCACCTTAGAGACATGTCTAACTGAGTACACATCTACAGGAACCACGGGTGTGGTCCTGGTGATATGGCTTTGTTGTGTGGGCCTCTTTTAGTCCTCCTGTACAAAAGGGCCAGGGGATGGATTCTATTATGTAAACATTAGTATTGTTATGTTTTTTCTAAAAAATTCTCCACAGAATTTTTATTCCAATTCCTACTGTGTGATAGAGACTTTTTGTTTTTAGCACTTCAGATTTCTAATTGTGTTATGATAATGGCTTTAGAACTACATTGACCTCTGTTCCAACCCTCCTGATTGATAGGAGATCTTGAGCTGGTTCCACCTGTCATGTCCTAGGTCACGCAGTGGCTTGCTTTCTTCCCTGTCCCTACCAGGTGCCCTTTCATATCACTACCAGAGCTCTGCTCTTTCTTCTGGGGGGACACAGGGCCCCACGCTATTGAGAGGCAGATTATTCAATGTAGGGTGGGTAGGATGGGGGTTGGGCAAGCTTTGAAAGCATATAGGCATCATTCCTGCTGGACTCCAGTGGGCAACCTGCTGTCTACCATGGATGAGAAGCGTATCTGAGGCTCTAGGGAGGGTGCTGTGCAGCTCCCAGAGACACAGTCTGGACGGTCACCAAGCACCCGATCTGGCCACGCACCTTGCTCCCAGCTACTCCCTGCTTCTCCCTAGCGCATGTGACAACGGGTGTTCTCAAAGGATTGTCCAGGCTAATGGTTCAGTGTCTAGACGTCAACGCTTATACTCCAGCCCCTTGCCTTCTCTCTGTCCTCTGCCCAGAGGAATCTTTACCTTATTTGACCACCTGAGTGTTTGTGTTGGGGGCAGGCCTTGAATCTTCTACATATTTTCTGCCCCTCTTTTGGACTGTGGCTTTGGAGATTGAAAGCCAAGCATTTGTTACCATTGTTCTCCAATTTTGAACCCTTGGGTTCAGGGATAATAAGTGGCTGGGTCCCAGCAGGCTGAATGGAGCTTAGTGGTTAATATTTCCAAGTGGCAACGCCCTGCCCCTGTCTTCCTGTTGGAATAAAAGGACGCTGTGTGGGATGCATTTAGCAGGCGGACTCTGTGTGGGGATGCAGCTCTGAGGTTGCTGACGGCTGTCTCAGCACTCCACACACTGATGTAATTGCTTTTTCATTGGTCTTTCTCCCGCACTGGACTAAATGTTTCTTTTTTATAATAAAACAATTTTAAATTATGGTAAAATATACATAAACAGAAAATTCACTATTTTAACCACATCTAAGTGTGCATTCAGTGACATTGAGTATATTCACACTGTTGTGCAATCATCATCACCATCCATCTCCAGAACTTTTTTATCCTCCGAAACTGGACCTCCATCCCCATTAAACCCTTGCTCCCATTCATCCCTCCTCCCAGCCCTGAAACCACCATTCTACCTTCTATCTCTGTGAATTTGGTTACTTTTAGGTACTTTATATAAGTGGATCATATACTCTTGCTCTTTAGTGACTGGCTTATTTCACTTAGCAATTTCATCCATGCTATCACATGTCAGGATTTCCTTCCTTCTGAAGGCTGAATAATAGTTCATGTGTGTATGGGCCACATTTTGTTTATCCATTGGTGGACACTAGTGTTGCTGTTGTGAATAATCCTACTACGAGCATGGGTATATGAAAACTGGTCAAACCCCTGTTTTAATTAATTTGGGTTTATACCCAGAAGTGGAATCGTTGGATCATAAGATAAGTCATTTTTAACTTTCTGAGGAACTAATATACCTTTTTTTTTTTTTTAACAGTGGCTGCATTACTATGTATTTCCACCAGCAATGAACAAGGGTTCCAATTTTTCCATTCTTGTCAGCCATTTGTTATTTTCTTATTTAAAAAAAAAATAATAGCCATGCTACCTGGCTGGTGTGGCTCAGTGGTTGATCATTGCCCATGAACCAGAAGGTCAGTTTGATTCCTGGTCAGGGTACATGCCTGGGTTGTGGGTTCAATCCCTGGTGAGGGTTGTGCAGGAGGTAGCCGATCAATGATTCTGTCTCATCATTGATGTTTCTATCTCTCTCTCTCTCTCTCTTCCTTTCTCTGAAATCAATAAAAACACATTAAAAAAATAATAATAACCATACTAATGGGTATGACGGAAATTTTGATGTTTATAATGTCTTCATCTTCAAAATCCCAACATCTGGCACATGTACGTGGCTCATGTAGGTATTTAATAAATACTTACTAATATAGTATTAGACGGTTCTAGCTGATATTCATTATGATAAGGAACGATGTTATTTATGGAGTTAGTTAGGCTTTAAGGAAGGATTTTCTGATATATTGCTGGCATACTCTCACCTCTTAGTTCCATTCCTAGCTTGGTTGTGTGCAGTAAGGAAAATTTTTATTTTATTTGTTACGTAAAGATATGACCATGCCAAATTTGCCACTGGTTCCTTTCACCTCTGTTTTGGGTAGAATCACTGAGTGGTTTCTTTTATGTATATGGATCTGAAACAACTAGGCATTTTTTGTCTGGGGAACAAATATCATCCTTCCTCCAATTACTTAGCGTGGAGGGGAAATTCAGGAAGGTGAGTAAAAGCATGTAGGAGTCAAGTAGGCCTTGGGAGGAAAGATGTGAAGGCACTGGGTTGCTTTTTCCTAGGAGTTCAACACCATCAGGACTTCTGATGGGCCCAGGAACCCTAACAAGATCAGTTGTCAAGAATTAGACAGCAGGGACCACAACAAGAATTCCTGGTGGTGTCTTTAACAGGTGGTCTGGCCACAGCTCCAGGGCCTAGGTTGTTCTGGGAAAGGCTGAGAATCATGAGTATATACATGCTCTTGAGTAAAATGTTGCTGTACGGTTGTTTATATGTGTGTGCATGTGTGTGTGTGAGTATTCGGTATGTATGAATGGGTGCGTGCACGTATATGTATGTATGTATATGTGAGTGTTGTATGTGTGTATATGTATGAGAATATGTATGTGAGTGTATTTGTGTATGTGAGTATATATATTTGTGTGTCTGTCTATGTGTGTGCATATGTGTGTATGCATGTGAATGTGTCTGTATGCATGCATGTATGAAAGTGTGTGCATACATATGTATATGTGTCTCTGTGTATGTGAGTGTGTGTATATGTGTGAGAGTATGTGAGCATGTGTGCATGTGAGTCTGTGTATGTGAGTGTGTGTATATGTGTGAGTGTGCATGTGTAGGTGAATGTGTGTAGATGTGTGCACGGGTGTGTATGTACATGCATATGTGTATGCATAAGTGTGTATGTGTGTGCACACATGTGTGTGTGAGTGTGTCTGTGCTTGTGTATGCATGCATGCACGCACATGTGTATGTGTGAGTGTGAGTGTGTGAGTGTGTTGGGTTTCTGTAATGCCACGTTGGCAGGCAGGCAACTCTTAGGTTACACTGAGCCTCCAGCAGGAAGAAGGTCCCATCAGGCTGCTGTGCTGCTTGTCCCCAGCAGCATCACCAGGCCCGGAGTGTCCACGAGGCAGCAGCATCAGGGTGCAAGGGGCATGGAAGGATGGGTTTTGTGTAAGTCCTGGCTCTGGCCTTAGTATAAAATGGGTGTGGCGACTGCTCATTCTCCTGGGTTTGGGGTGAAGACTGAACACACTGGTGTGTGGGAAGGACTTGCAGGGGTGCCAGAGGTTAGGTGGGAGCAAGGAGCAGAAACCTAGAGAATTGACTACCGTTTCACGTTTCTCCGTTGAGTATCTGGAATCACACCTGAGACAGAGCTTTTCATTATGGGACTCAAGATGGTGAGGGGAGAGAGGACTTAGTCTTTTGCTTCAAATACTAGTATTAAAAGGAGGGGGACTTCCTTTTTATTTGGTGAAATGGAACATATTCCTTTTCATATTTTCATGGAGGTATTCCTATTTATCTAAAGTGCTTCTCCTCAGATTGTCTTACTGGCTGACATGTCTCTCAAGCGATAACCGTTCCCAAACCACACCGGCTAAAAACCCGGGTCCTGCTAGAAACCTGGAGTTCCTTGGCTTCCCTGGCACCCACATCCAGGCAGTCACCACACACTCAGATTTTCCTTCACGACGATTCTTGAATCCGCCCTTTCCTCTGCATTCTCACCTTTATTTGTCCAAGTAGTGCAGACAGGCTGCCAGCAAACTGCCTGTGCTCAAGTGGCACAGGACAGGAATAGGTTTTATGAGCTTGTGTTGAGTTGGAAGCAAACAGGGCTGTACCTGGCAAAGCACGGAGGAGGTAACGTTTGGCTTTGGCACCTCGCTGCTGGCCAGCCTTTCCCCAGAGGTGAGAAAGGCTGACGTGGCCCCTGGCCATACTGCACATCACTGGGGAAACTCTGAATCCGGTGCTCGTTGAGGCGTTGAGGACTCCCTCTCAGCCGCAGAAAGAGGGTAAGGATATCAGATCGGTCTCTAAGCCTCCCGACAAGCTTTCATGTGCCCTAACCAGGTTAAAGGATATCCAGTTGGAGTGAGAAGAAAAACCAGAATGTCAAGACTGCCAGTGTCTTCAGAAAGACAGAGATTGGACGGACTTAGCTGAGGCAAGTGTGGCTTTTCTTCCAAGGAGAGACATTCAGCAAAGACGCTTTCCCCAAATCACCCTCGCCCTGCTTCTGCACCCTCACTTCTTCATGCCTGGGCCTGGACCTTTGGATTTGTTCATTGTGATTTTTAAAATTCCGGAGAATTACACTTCAACCCTCCCTCCAGCTTCCAACCCTACCAATGCTGGTATCCCCCTTACCTGTCTGTGGATTAATAGTTGAGAATCATTTTCAGCAATGTGTCCTACAAAATAAGTATATTTGTGAAATATGAATATAAAGTTACTTTATAATATTTGACACGCTTTTTAAAATTCCACCGTTTCCCTCTGCGTATTCTAACATGCATAACTTCCTGAGAACAATTTCATTAACGCCCATAGGCAATTAAGGTTCAGTATTTGTCCTCATGAGCCAGACAAGTCTGAATTTCAACTCCAGCTTTGCTCTTTTCCAACTCTCGAGTTCTTCAGCGTGTGGCTTAACCTCTCTACTGCTCACTTTCCAACTCTACTTCACTGGGTTGATTTTGTTTTTACACAAATAACATATGTGAAATGCTTAACTCAATGCCTGGCCCAGAAACAGTACCCAAAAAGAAAGCTCAATTTTTAAAAAAATATTTTTTAGCTGAAAAGGACCTTAGGTATCAGTTCACCCAGCCTTCCCCTTTTTAGACGAGGAACATAGGATCTGGGACTAGAATCCAAGTCTCATGACTCACCATCAGCTAGTTGGTATCCATTCAAGAGCATCAGTTTCCAAAACTGATGCATCTGAGTTTAATTCTGGATTTTTCTAATTACCTCACAAACTTTGTTTGCATTTTCTCAGGTTTAGTTTTTTCATCAATAAATCAGGGATACAGTGTGAACTATGGAAAGCCTTAGTTTTCTCCAGTGGCAGATCAAGGATGGGCAGTAGGCAGGGTCTCCCTCGGGTACAGGCAATGGCTGGGGGGGAGGGGCATTATCTGTAGAGAATTTAGAAATAGGAATAAAACCAACTGGAGATGGACTTATTTTTATTATCAACAAGTGCAGCAACACTACACAATGCCCCAAAGTCAACAATAAATAGTCCTTTCTGAAAAACTTTTGTTGGCTTAAGTTCCAACAATTGTTGAGTATACTATTGAGATTGTATGTGTGTGTGGACCTCAAATGGCATATTTTTATTACTTTTTCTTTTAAAAAATTGTATTCTACATGGAAGTTAATTCAGATAGAAGTTGCCCCTCGGCACATAGAATTGTTCATTAAAAAATATTTTTAATGATTCTAGAGAGAGAGGAAGGGAGAGTGATAGAGAGTGAGAAACATTGATCAGCTGCTTTCTGCACTGGGGATCAAGCCCACAACTCAGGTGCCCTGACGAGGAACTGAACCAGTGAGTTCTTGGTGCAGGGTCAATGCCCAATCACTGAGCAACAGTGGCTGGGCTACAATTGTTCGTTTTGAGAGTGATTTTTGTAGTGGAGTGGCCTTTGCCTTCTTTCCCATACTCAAATCAGCCCATTCCTTCAGGCCGATGATGCTCCCACCTTGCAGATACACCCATTTTTTTTTCTAAATCCAAGCTTAGTTTCTATCAGAATCTCTTTTGCCTAACCATAAATGTGCTAATATACTTGGTTTTTAAAAAATTTAAATATTTTTGGGGGTGACATTGGTTAATAGGATCATGTAGTTTTCAGATGTGGGCTTCTATGTTGCAAGATCTGTCTGTTTCACCATACGCCCAGCACCCAAAGTCAAATCATCTTCTGTCACCATATACTAGGCCTCCTGCGCCTCATATCCCCACCCCCTTGCCTCTGGCAACCACCACACTGCTGTTTGTGTTCCTGAGTTTCAGTTTTAATAATATGATACTTTCCATATGTCAATTCTGCTGCAGTCAGGGGCTGGAAAGAAGATCCAGGCCTTGAATCTTTCTACTCTGACTCCTCTGCCAGGGGAATGGTCAGAGGGAATTTGATTAATCTAATACTGCCAGGAGAAAAAGCATGCCATGGAAACATGAGGCCTGAAGTGTGTTTTTGGAAATAACAGGAAAATGGAGAGTCTGATCTCATGAGATTCTGTTTTGAAGCAAGCGACTGAAGACATCTCGAGTGTGATAAGCCGAGTGGAATGTGGTGACCACCTAGTGTTTCTATTAGAAGCAGAGACTGAAACTTGCCCTCAAAGTGATAGCACACAAGGAGCCAAGCAAGTTCAAAGGGAACGGCTGGGGGTGCCCTTGGTGAATCAGGAAAAACATGTGAAGTGTGTTTGGATAGAAAGATTCAGCCCTGTGAAGAGAGAGCTGATATCAACTTGGGTCAGCACAAAAAAAAAGGGGGGGGGGATGGAAAAAGCACACATATTAATTAATTAAGAATACACTAGAGCAGGGAGCTGGGGAAGTGTTCGTTTCCAATCCATTAGCTATTCCCAATATCCCTTTCCAGGCCCAACTCCAGTTACAGGGCCTGAAAATGAGATACTCAAGTTCTTAACCAGAGGTGGCACCTAACCCAGTTCTGAGCAGTGAGATACGAGGAGAAACCTGTTGGGATTTCTGCAAAAGATAATTCTCTCTGACTAAAGGAGAGAGATCCAGGAGGAAGGCTCTATTTCCCCAGCTGTATTTTTCTTCCTGGGATGGGCCAGAGGATTGCATGATGTTGGAAATGCCAATAGCCATCTGCAACCAGATAAGCCACAGCTGAAGCATGGAGGGGAGCAGAGCAGGAGATTGCCAAGGCCTGTATCCTTCTCGGCACAATCAAACCACAAACCAGCCTTGCAGTCACTGATGGGGGGGGGGACTCATTTTTTAATTGTTTTGATAAACGATATTTTTATTTTATTTATTAGTGATACAGGAACCTTATGTTCTCACTAAGATGTTGAAGTGTTATCAATACATGACATTATAAGAAAAATTGCACATACAACTTTTTTGAAATTACTTTGTAAACATTTTATGGTACAAAATTTAGTGATCTGGTTGTAAAGTCAGATTACTTTAATATTTGGTTGTAATGGCTGTTGTATTTGAAGAAGATAACAATTGAAAATATGTATGACTAGCTCTGGTTACTAAATAATGACACCCATTTATTCTATCCACCAACGGTGCAAACTTACAAAAAAACATAACCCTTTTTTGTTGAAATATAGGTCTTTTTTAAGTATTAAAATTTTTTCAATTACAGTTTACATTCAATATTATTTTGTATTAGTTTCAGGTGTACAGCATGGTGGTTAGATAGTCATATACTTTAGTGCTTCTACTGATATTCCCAGTACCCAGTTGGCACCATACATAGTGATTATAGTATTATTGACTATGCTTCTTATGCTGTACTTCATAGCCCATGACGGTCTTCTACCAATTTAAACTTCTTAATCCCTTTATCTTTTTCTCTCAATGCCCCAATCCCACTCCCTCTGATAACCATCAGGCTGTTCTCTGTGTCTATGAGGCAACAGAAAGAACAAAAGGAAATGTGTATTTTATTTCTAGTTCATGTGGGGAGACATGAAGAAAGCAATTTAGGATCGTCCCACTCAACAGATAAAGAATTAGTTTATTCTAATTTCTTTATGTCACCTGAGAACAGTTTGTCACCACATCTTTCATCGGGCATGGGGACTCAGGCCATGCAATTCTTGAATTCAGGGCAGGTATCAGATGCTAAAAACCTGGCATAGATGCCCCAGAAAAATATAAATACAAGTAAGTGAAAAAACACTGATCAAAAAACAAACTAAATTCAGTGTATTAAGGGAATAACATGAAGGAATGAAAGTAAAATATTAGTAAAACTCTTGATACAATTAACTAGGTCAAAGTTAAAAGGAGGGAAGTTATATAATTCTCTCAATTGATGCCTAAAACATTGTCTATTATTTTCAGCCTGTTCTTTTACAGTGTAGCACAAATTCAAAGAAATTTACCAAGCAGAGTACACAGTTCTTCTATATTTTTAGTGTTTCCCCAAACATTTACAGTCATTTTGCAATCAATGGTTTCTTTTTTCAAGGAATTTGTTAAATTAAGTTTTTCCAGAGCAGTGAATATATCCATATTCATTTGTCACTAATATTTTATAATGTCAATAAAATTGTACAATCACATTAATAAAAGCAAAGAGTTCAAACAAATTTTGTAACAATACAACTTCATCTTTGTAAATATGATTCCACTGGTGGGAAAAATGCTGCCTGCACTACCAATGTGTAGCTTCCTAAATACAAATATTTAACTTCTTGTCTGTCGGAATGTTGAACAGAAGGAACAGAAAGTTTTGTCTAATCTGGTTAATTTATATCTATGCTGTCCAATATCATAGCCATTGGCCATTCATGTCTATTTATTGCTTGAAATAAGGTTAGTGCAACAGAGGAACTGAATTTATTATTTAATTAATTTACTATTTTAATAGAATTTATTGGGATGACATCCTATATAATAAAAGAGTAATAAGAAAATTGACCCTAACAGCAGAACCACTGGGAATGACTGGTCACTATGACACACACTGACCACCAGGGGGCAGACGCTCAATGCAGGAGCTGCCCCTGGTGGTCAGTGCACTCCCACAGGTGGAGCTCTGCTCATCCACAAGGCAGGCTGACAGCTGCCAGTACAGCGGTGGTGGTGGGAGCCTCTCCCGGTGCCCTAGCAGCGCTAAGGATGTCCAACTGCAGCTTATGCCTGCTCCCTGCTGGCAAATGGACATCCCCTGAGGGCTCCTGGGCTGCCAGAGAGATGTCTGACTGCCAGCTTAGGCCTGATTGCCTGGGAAGCAGGCCTAAGCCAGCAGGTGCACATCCCCTGAGGGATCCCAGACTGCAAGAGGGCACAGGGCGGGCTGAGGGACACTTCCTCCCCCCCCTCCCCAGTGCACAAATTTTTGTGCACTGGGCCTCTAGTTGTTTAATAAAATTATATAGGTTTCAGGTACACAACTCTACAATACATTATCTATATATTGTACTGTGTGTTCATTACCCCAATTATTTAATTATTTTAACATTAAATTTAAAGACTAATAATTCAATCCTTAAAAAACATTTAAGTAATATTTGAAATAACGTGAATATATGAGCCTACTTTTATAATTATAAATTTGTAAAATTTAAATCATTTTATCAACACTTAGCAACTGAACTAAACTGTATTATAAATATAAAAATACATCCTGGATTTTGAAGAATTAGTATGATGAAAGAATGTAGAATATCTCATTTTTTATTTTGACTAAATGCTAAAATGATAGTATTTTGGGCATAATGGCTTAAATAAATATATGCTCATAGTTTCACTTTTTTTTTTTTACTTTTCAATGTGGCTCTAGAAAATTTTAAATTATATGTTTGGATTACATTATAACTTTCTTTTTTATTCCCATTGGCTCCTCTACCCCGCAGCCACATTTCCAGGCCTTTACCACACTGTTGTCTATGTCCATGGGCTATGCAAACATGCATCTACGTTCCCCAGTTAATCTGTTTCGTCTTCTTGGACAGCACTGATTCAGAAGTGTAGCTGGAGAGTTTCTGCTATATCTTTTCAAATGCGTAATGCACTAGTCTTTTGACTAGAGAATTTCATTCTACAGAAACACTCATGAGCCTTTACAGGTGTTCATTTGACAAGTATTACAGCAAACGGTAGACAACAATCTCAATGGTCTTTCGATAAGGCTAAAGAAATGTTTCAGACATATATGGATTACTAATCATCGATTAAAGAAAATAAAATACACATATACACAGAAGAATACATAGAGAAAAAAGTCATGGCACAATATGTATAATGAGAGGGAAATAAAGAAAGCAAGTAGTTGGTTAAACTGCTATGGGCAAAAAAGTAGAGTAGGGTAAAGAGAATCAGGATGTCCAGAGTCAGCAAGAGGATCAGGCTGCAGTATTAAGAAAGGCAGTCAGGGCAGGACTGATTTAGATGATTATATTTGGGCAAAGACAATGAGGTAAGGAGGTTAGCCAAGAAGCTCTCTAGGGGAGGGTGGAGAAAGGAAGAATGTTCCAGCAGAGGGAACGGCTAGAGCACAAGATTCTGTGAAGGAAAAGTAGGAGTTTAGTTTTGAACATGCTGAGCTTGGCGTGTTATTAGAAATCCCGGGAGAGTTTTGAGGCAGCAGTGGAATACATGAATTGGGTGTTTGGAAGCTCCTTCTGGACTAGAGATAAGAATTTGGGAGCATTAGCGTAGGTGGAGTGGATCACACCTCAAACCTGAGTGAAATCACCAAGAGAGTGAGGTAAAGAAGAGGATCAAGGCTGTCTTGAGATGTTCTAAAACTAAAAGCGTGGGGAGCCTTAGAAAAACAAGCCGAGGAGGCTGAGGAGAGGTTCAGTGAGGGAATGAGGGGAAGCACAATTACTTTCTTCTCCCTGTTGCTATAATTGGCTGGTGTTGGTGAGTCTCAAACAGTATTTGCTCTAATAAAGGCTATCTCCTCCCTATTGGAGAAAATAAAAATGATGGGACTCTGGTAAAAAAAAAAAAAAATCTTGCTCTCAAAAAACATACCAAAGAGAAGACATGTTTTAAACACACCTAGTCATTTAAATTATTTTCATTATAATTCCAGGGATATTGTCATCAGAGCTTTTCATCTGAAAAAACAAAACAAAAACACAAAAAACAAAACAAAAAAACACAATTTTTCTTATTTTAAAGGCATTAATCCAATTTCTAATACTTTTAGTAATAACAGAAAACAGGGCTCTGGAAGCTTTTTTTTTTTTTTAAATCTCTGACTGATGGAAAAAGACAATTGCCATCCAACCACTGTGTAAGAGTAGCTGGAAATGAAGGTTGACCTCTTCTTTGACTCGTACAGAAATCTGCATACACAATTAGTAGTAACTCACTCCCACCTATTGGTAAAAGTGGCCAATGATTTGTGTTTGGAAAAGAATGAGGTGTGATAAAGGCAAATCTAATCATTTTATTACCCTAAGTATCAAAAGCTTAGATTAATTATAGATAGAAGCAGTCAGTTCACTTTTAAGAGCTATTTCAAATGATTAGCACAAACTAGATAATAAAAATTACCTTGATTTACCATGTGTTCGAAAGAAAAAATATTATCTCAATTTTCCTTTATTTGCCCAAATTTTAAAGAGCTCACATATTGCTTCAATGAAACAGGCTTTTGTATAGAACAATTTGTATACATATTTATAGAAATCTATGGCAAATGTCTCAGGGTACTGCAAGCTAATCCTTTTATCCTAATTAATTAGTCCAAGTAAACATATTTATTACTGTTTGTCCTGAAGCAACTTGTGATCTTATGTGCCTAGAAGGTTGAGTGTAATTTGAACAGATCAGAGAAGCTGACCTCATTAGACATAGTAATCTGTTTTGAAAGATTTAGCTTAGGTTTAATAATTATTCTGTATAAATGCCATAGGAACTCCTAAGACTATGTGTAATGAGCAATACCAGAGGAGAATGAAAATAAACTATAAAAAGATGTTCTTCATTTGGTTTTTGAGTTAGAAAAATATGTGACCTGGCTGTCAGCATAGTCAAATAGTCGGGAATGACTGAAGAGTTGCTGAGAGAAGCCTGATTGCTAATGAATGATGTTCTTGGTCAACTTGGACAGTTCTTCATGTTTATTAGCATTTGGGAAGTAATATTCATAGCCCCAAGCACTGGTACGCTTTTTCCAAGGTGTTCGTTGGCTTGCGCTATATGTGGATGGCTTTGCTTAGGATGTTAGTTTTCTTGTTATTTGTCAAAATACAAAGAGGGCTATTTCACAGATAATTGTCCTGTATTTATTTACATTACATGTTTCCGTGTTCAGTTGCTATTGATGTGTTTACTCGCTCTGAGATGATTTTTCATTTAGACTTTTAGTACTAAAAAATACCCAAAACAAAACAAGGTAAGTAAAGTAAGTGATGCTTTTCATTTAGGACTCTGACTAAACCAGTTTAAGGACAAAAAATCTTGCTCTGTTTTTATCTATACACTAGAGGCCCGATGCACAAAATTTGTGCAAGGGGTTCAGCCCTCACAGCTGTTACGGCTTGCCTCAGCCTTACAGCCTTGGCTTTGTCTGGAAGGTCATCCAGAAGGACATCCAGAAGGTCGTTTGGCTGTCCAGTCTAATTAGCATATTATGCTTTTATTATTGTAGATAGGAGCAGGGCCAGGACCGGCCAGCATGGCTCAGTGGTTGAGCAGTGACCTGTGAACCAGGAGCTCACTCTTCCTGGTCAGGGCACATACCCAGCTTGCAGGCTCAGTTCCCAGTGTGGGGCATGTAGGAGACAGCCAATCAATTATTCTCTCTCTCATCATTAGTGTTTCTATCTCTCTCTCTCCCCCTCCCTCTCCATTCCTTTTTGAAATCAATACAAATATATCTTTAAAAAGTCAACATAGGAGCAGGGCCAGGGCTAGGGTGAGGTGCATGAGGCTTGCACAAAATTTAAGTGGGAATGTAGCATCTTTCTTCTTTGGAGTATTGCTGTTACTCTATAGGCAAGGAGTTACTAACTACGTTTCTGACCTGCTCTTTTCCCAAAACCAATTGAGATGATAAAGGAATAATGAGTAGGAAGTGTTACAGTGATAAGATACAGATAAAATCAATGGCTTTCTAGCAGGTGGAGCACAGATGAGACCAGTTTAAAGGAGTTACTAAAGACTCCTAAGCTTCTCAAGAAAGTTGTAATGTGTTACAGCCTTTGCAGGAAATGAGGAAATGCTGGTCTGTGCGTTAAGACCGCCTGATTTGGAGAGGTTAGAGTTAACTGTTGGCAAGAAGGGAGAGAGCAGGACAGGGCCCATTCATCTGTAAGACCCTAATAATATGCATCACTTAAGATACTAGTAAACTCAGCCTCATAGGTACACCCAGTAAAAACTCACCTCCAGGACTTGATAGAAAAGGAGTGATGTTGAACACTGAAAACACTGAAATCAAGTATGATCAACGGTTGCATGTCCTCAAAATAAAACAATTTTTGAAAGTGAGGATACACTTAAAAATAATCTTAGGTTGTCATAAAAACATGTCAGATTATAACCAAAAAGGCAAAACAACACCAAAGAGAAGATATAGGTGCTGAGGGAGGCACAGATATGCTAGTTATTTCATCTTGTCATTGAAAGAGCAAATAATAACTGTTTCATTATTGATATTGATCACCAATGGTTTGATTTTAAGACGTACAGGAAAAAACAGTGTATATACCCTTTAAGTTACCAGAGCTAAAAGGTATCAACAAATATATGGACCATTTATCAAAAGGCTAAAAGCAACTAAACGGCAAGGAGGCAAAACACAAAATGACATCTCTTGATATTACATGTAATAGAAATCCCAATGAGGTAGAATGGGAAAGAGGCAAATTCTGCTTCAGGGCTGCCCCAAATCTCAGGTGCTGTGTCAAGTGAGATATCAACACCTCCTTTACTCATCTGTGCGCACTCACTCTTTTATAAAGGTAATTCCACCAATATATATTCTTTTTTATCTTTACGTTAGAAATACTTTCTAGAAAGCCTTTCAACATTTTTCTAATTTCTTTTTTTAAAATATATTTTTATTGATTTCAGAAAGTAAGGAAGAGGGATAGAGAGATAGAGACATCAATGATGAGAGAGAATCGTTAATTGACTGCCTCCTTCTAGACCCCTATTGAGGATCAAGCCCACAACCCCGGGCATGTGTCCTTGACTGGACTAGAACCTAGGACCCTTCAGTCCACAGGCTGATGCTCTATCCTCTGAGCCAAACCAGCTAGGGCTGCAATTTCATCTTAAATCAATCATTCAACCTTTTTATTTTCTTTCACATAGATTGTGATGTTTTTATCCAGTTATTACCTGCCAGTGCTGGAGCTGAGATGGTGTGTCAGGCCGTTTTCAAGATGCAGTGGGGATAAGTGCTGGCAGCCAATGTATAAGAGCAGTGATTTCCTCGTTGATGTTTTCACTTATATACAATAAGAAAACAAGAAACACACATGAATTTTTAGAACAGTTAAATATACTCATTCTTTTCTGATGTAATGGAGTCTTACTGGGTTTTGGTGTTAAAGATTCCTTTATTTTAGAGAATGAGTCACTACTGAACAGAAAATTTTAAAGTGTCCATACTTGGCCAAATAAGCTATTTCTATTATTAATTATGCTAGAGGCCCAGTGCATGAAATTTGTGCATGGGGGAGGGGTGTGTCCTTCAGCCCAGCCTGCACCCTTTCCAATCAGGGACCCC
>PVJC01010564.1:30670-43526 GCA_004026665.1 Murina feae
CCCCTGCAGGCTTGGTTCCCCCCAACTGCCTTCCCCTGCAGGCCTGATTCCCCACAACTGCCTTCCCCTGCTGGCCTGGTCACTCCCAATGGCCTTCCCCTGCAGGTATGGTCCCTCCCAACTGCCCTTCTCTGCTGGCCATCTTGTTTTGGCCATCTTGTGTCTACATGGGTGTGGCCATTTTTAACCACATGGGGGAGGCCATCTTGTGTGTTGAAGTGATGGTCAATTTGCATATTATTCTTTTATTATATAGGACTAGAGGCCCAGTGCATGAATTCATGCATGGGTGGGGTACCTCAGCCTGGCCTGAGCCCTCTCTCAATATGGGACCCCTTGGGGGATGTCAGACAGCCAAAACCCAGCAGCCAATATACCCCTAAGGGATGTAGCAGTGCCAAAGTGGCAAGCTGCCAGGGAGGAGCCAGGGCCAGGTGCAGCTCTGCTGCCACTCCTCCCAGCCCCACTGTGCCTGCCACCACCGCCCAAAAGCAGTAGCATTGCCATGGAGGCGGGAGAGGCTCCCACCGCCACAGCTGTGCTCGCCAGTCATGAGCCCAGCTTCTGGCTGAGCAGTGCTTCATGCATTGAGCGTCTGTTCCCTGGTGGTCAGTGCATGTCATAGCTTCGGTCATTCCTGTCATTCCGGTCATTTGGTCATAACAGTCACTTAGACTTTATATATGTAGATGCTAATTTGGCCTACTTTCTTTGAGTATTTTAGTGTTAATTGTGGTCAGAGAGATTCCCATTCATTCAGTTACTTATGCACCAATATCTATAGAAGACCTACTGTGTGTCAAATACCTTCTAGCTGCTGGAAATGCAAAGTATCTGCTCTCATGAATCTTACATGCTAGTGAGTGGGGAGTCGGGCTATAAGTAAATAAATCAGTACTATATCAAGTGCACATAAGTGCAAAGAACAAAGTGAAGCAGAGTGAGGAGTCAGTGAATGGTAGGGTCTATTATATTTGATAGATGTATTTGAGCAGACATCTTAATATAGTGAGGAGCATTGAAGGAAGGGGCTGTCTGCCTGGCTTATTTGAGGAGGGGTGAGGAGGACTTTCAGGCTGTAACACAGTGGACCAGAAGAGGGTGAATGAGATGAGATCTAAGGGCTAGCTCCTATCTCTTAGCACAGTGCCTTACATATAATATAGTTCAATCAATTTTTGTCCCCCCGTCCCCATTCCATACCTATCTTGCTCATCAAAGAGGACACATATTGATAGAAAACCCAAATTATAAAAACTTTGAATAGTCAGGGGAACAGGCAGTTGAGTGACTGTGATAATTAGGTGATGTGGCAGACATATTCGATAGCCTGAATTACATCTCTGCTGCCAACGTTTTGACCAAAATTTATGTCAAACGCATGATAAAAATAAAGGACTAAAATAATACATAAGCAAAGGCATATTGAAGTTAGTAATATTTTGAATTTTTCTAAGTCTTTTTTTAGTGTATTAGTTTGAATCAGTTGATTCTGAGTAAAGAGTAGAAGATGCAATTAATAGTCATTTTGTAGTCTTGATAAGTCCATCAAGGTGTACTGTCCGGAAGTTGAGGAAGTATATTCCTCTCAAGTGCAACAAATTCCTTTTCATGCCATGTCAATTCTTTTCTTTTAATGACAATGAAGGAGCGCATATTGAGTTGTCAGAAATAGAGCATTAAAAATAATTTTTGATGATTGAGCAGTGTGATGGTTTACTAATACTATCACTAAGTGATTTTTACCATAAAACTTGGAAAGATTTCAAGAAATTGAAAGACATTGGTAGACAAGACTCCTCCCAATTCAGTCGACATAATTTCTCAACAATTATGTCTACAAAACATAAATAACAGGAATAAAATATCTGGTAAACCCTGTCTCATCCTCAAAACAATAGTATTTACTCAAAGTGAACCAACTAGCTGTAAAAACATGCATGCCCATTAACTCATTTTTTCAAATAAAAAGTTTCTTTTCTATGTCTAATAATCCTCAATGTTAAAAAAATTTATATCACATTAATAAATTGTTTACAAATAACTTAAATGATAAATGAATCTAGAAGAAATATTTAACACAGCTTTATGGTCTAAAGAAATATAAAAATATCATTTTAATTTATATACAAATTTTTGTGCCAGAGAAGTAAGAGATTGATTAACAAAGGATTTCCAATATAAAAATAGGTTGGATTAGGGTAAAATTCAAGCAGAAAAAGAAGCAATGTAATGTTTCTGACTTTTAAAAGAAGAGCTACTGTAAATATTTAATTAAAATAGGCAATTATGTTTATCCTTTTTGGATATATTTAAAAGATATGACAGTTTTATTTGCATGTCAATATTTAAATATACTGGGAATTATGTTGTTTGCAATTATTTAAGCTTATGATAAAAAATTATAGTTAAGTTAAAAATATACAAAGAGGTATAGAGTTTGCTAGTTCTTATCTATTAGTGACTTTTAGCTATTGAATTGCCTAAATTAATATTATTTATTATATTACAAATAAATATAACTATTTTATCATTTATATGTTATTAATTAAAAGTAGCAAATGAATATTTATAGGAAAACTTGAAAACAGTTTATCATATTTGATTTGATAATTCATTTTTTTTAAGAGGTTTGTGACTTTATATTGCTTGTGTATGTGTGTTTGGATAAGAAAGTTGTTTCTGATTTGTGTAAAGGAGTTAAATATCAAATCTCACAGTGTGGTACAAAGATCATAGTACTGTATTTTCCAGCATATAAGACGACTGGGCATATAAGACGACCCCCAACTTCTGAGAAGATTTTCCTGGGTTAAAAAGTCCGGGCGGAGACCGTATGCGGCACAAAAAGGAGCTGACCAGAGACACTTGCGGTCTCCGTCCGGCTCCATTGAAATGAATGGAGGGCGGCCGTTTTTGAGCTCCCTCCACCGCATGCGGCGACTGCAGATTTTCCAGTCCAGCTCGGAAGTTTCAGCACCTGCCCTATAAGACGACACCGGACTTTTGAGAAGATTTTCCTGTGTTAAAAAATCGTCTTATATGCCGGAAAATACGGTACTCTGAAAAGATGCCCATGAGGTCTTTACCATTTGAACAAATTTTAGAACCATTAAAATGGATCATTGTTTGTAAATTACTTAAAAATCTGGAGACACTAGCTAGTTTATTTCATGATGTCAAAATTGCCAGACAATAAATTTAATTTAAAAAATATGCATTTCTTTATAAAAGTATTGTACAATAAATGAAATTTGTCTAGGAGAGATTAGTATCCAAACATGATTCTTATTTTATTAAATAATTACAAAGACCACTTAGGATGAAATTCTAGATTTTTTGAGGGCCTTGGTAAATAGTAGTGTATGGAATAAATGTTTCTGTAACAAGAAAAAGTTATTAGACCTAATTTCCATTCACTAGTGAAAAAACGCACCATATGGCTCTATTTCCTCCAAGCCTGTGCTTTTCCATCCCGTTGATGGATCAACAGTGTTGTTGAAAACTTCATGTCTATGGACGGGGGCTCCTGAGCAGAGCTCTTCCCAGCCCAGACTGCACCTTGAGGTCCCCATCTCCTACACTCTCTCACCATTGTCAGGTTCCTTAGCCTTTTTCTTTAAAAAATAAAAATAAAAAAAAATATATATATATATATTATTGATTTTTTTTTTTTACAGAGAGGAAAGGAAAGGGATAGAGAGAAACAGATCAGCTGCCTCCTGCACATCCCCCACTGGGGATGTGCCTGCAACCAAGGTACATGCCCTTGACCAGAATCGAACCTGGGACCCTGTAGTCTGCAGGCTGACACTCCGTCCACTGAGCCAAACCGGTTAGGGCTCAGCCTTTTTGATGTTATCATGGAGTATATCATTTTGGCGCCTGTTTTCTTTCCCCCACCTAATGGCTCTACACAGGATAGTCCATCTCTTTAAAGACAAATATAAAGCTAATAAATTAACACGAGAAATGATGAAAACAAAGGGCTTTGCTGTTGCTGTTTTTTTCTCTCCCAATTGAAGAAAAGTTAATCTGTTGACAAGACTGGTGACCGGTGGGCCTAGCTTCCAGGCATGTCAGCCTGTGGGTGTGGTGGTTCTGCTGGTTCCCCCAGCTCGGGGTACCAGGGAGGATACTGCCTGCCACCTTCTAAGCAGTGAGGCCACTGACAAGCTTTGGAAAATGCATGCTGTGTGCAGAAATGATGTCATTCTTCCCCTTTATTTTCTGGGATACACAGCCTCAGAATGGAAGTGAAAAAAGGTGGTTGGGGGGGTAGTACTCTGCGGTCCTCAAAAAGCATGGTCTACCTCGGAGAGGGGCAAGTCCCCACTTTCTTATTGGTGCAGGGCTCTGGGTCAATGTCAGGAAAAAGGTCCCCCCTTCTTCTAGGTGAGTAGGGATTCTGTAAGGCTGGCAGGCTCTGAATTTCTGTGTTGTATTTTTTTCCTGATGAGCTCTATTCGGCAAGATTCTTCCCTAACTCTAACAATAGCTAACTGAACTTTTACAAACATGTTCTTATCTCTGGGCATAGAATGGGAGCTTGGGACAAGTTAGGGGCTGAGGGTCACTCCTGAGCTGGAGTACCCAGTGGCCACTGCCTGACCCTGCCTGCCCCTGGCTGTCAGGGTGGCCAGCATGTTCCGCCAGGGATACTTTGTTAGCCTGGGCCTTGGTGGCGGTGACGCAGAGCAAAACCAGCAGCAGGTGGACCTTCCTGTGAGAAAGAAGAAACCGTTGCTGCCTAAGGCTGCTGGGACTGGGTCCTTTGTTGCTGGTGGATTCCAAGGGTGAGAAGGAAACATGGGATGGAACGATATATGTTCCCTGGCTGATGGAAGTTTCCCAAGAGTTCTTAGGACTCACAGACAACCCGTGGAGAGGCCCAGGTCTCTGCTGTCACCTCTCATATAGTTCCTAAACAGACTGAGGATGGCTCATCAGTTATTCAAAGCCGAGTGACATGCCTGCAGCCATTCTACCTTAGCGCAGCTCTCTGATACTCTCCTCTCACTTGCCCTAAAAATCCTCCCCAAGATGAGGGAACGCTGTGGTGGCTGACCCACCTCCTCCATGAGCTGCCCCCACTTGGCCCCAGTGTGCCCGGGGCAGGCTGGGTACTCACACTATCTCCGGCTGGCAGCACTGGTGTTGTGAAGGGATTGCATGTCACAGATGTTTGACTTGTATGATTGTTGAGTAGTTGCTTCTGCCTCTCCATGAATTAACTAGACACTTAAATTGTTCATTTGTTCACTAGACGGTTACTGTGTGCTTTCTGTGCACCAGGGACTGACCCGGGCACTGTGGTTTCACTGAGGAATAAGTTATAGACTAACTATGTCCTAAAGAACTCCCGTTTCTGGGAAGGAAAACCAAGAAGTGATAAAGGACATTGGAATGTAATAAGGGCTCAAACGGCATTTGCAGAGGAAGTGATCAGCTGGAATTGTTGCTACTTGTGGTGGCTTAGAGGCGAGAGAAGCTTCACAGAGGTGGTGGTCTTCAACTAAATCTTGATGTTATGAACACTGGTTAGGAAAACAAGCAACATTATAGTATGTCATACTTTAGTAAAAGGTTTTTTAAAGTTCTAGACAAATTTAAGGGTTCTATATGAGTTCATTAAGATGCAGGAAAAGCCCTGACCAATTTGGTGGACTGAAAGGTGTCCCAGGTTCGATTCAGGTCAAGGGCATGTACCTTGGTTGTGGGCACATCCCATTTGGGGGTGTGCAGAAGGCACATGATCGATGTTTCTAACTCTCTATTCCTCTCCTTTCCTCTCTGTAAAAAATCAATAAAATATATTTTTTAAAAAGATGCAAGAAAAATACCATGTTCTGCTTAAGTTTAAATTTAGTTTTACTAAAAGTCTTTACCAAAGTACCCAAATTTACCACAGGCCAAAACAAATATCCCAATTAATTGGGTGTGACAAATGATGTTTTAATTAATGGCTACAGGTGAGTTTAATAATATAAAAATGTGCTAGGATGTTTTCTGTTGTGCTTACGGTTAGCATGAGGACTTGTTTATGATGGAACACCTTCTGAGACATTGTTATTTACACTCTTGGTATTTCTTTAAACAGTAAACTATTTTTAAACGACTCTTAGATTATTTTTATGAAACAATCAATTCAATGATTGTGCTCCAAATTATAATATGGAAAGGTTTAATAATCCATTAACAAAATATTCTTTATATTCTTAATTCTATAAAGAATTGGTGCCTATAAAGAATTGGTGCAGTCTACCTACTCTCAGGATATATATCTGGAGTGATTGCCATCAAGTCTGGCCCTTTGAGAAGAGCTTGCTTATGCTCCTTTCTCCGTCTTCGTGCTG
The DNA here is from genome assembly GCA_004026665.1 of Murina feae. Classification (NCBI taxonomy): domain Eukaryota; kingdom Metazoa; phylum Chordata; class Mammalia; order Chiroptera; family Vespertilionidae; genus Murina; species Murina feae. The sequence goes on from PVJC01010564.1 coordinate 37,027, forward strand.
CATTCTGCTCGTCTCTATTTGAAATGTGAAAACAGCGTTTTCACATTTGTCATTTCATTTGTTAAATACTCATTAATCCATGAAAGTTGCCTCTGTTCTTTACCCAATAAGCTGAGATAATTAGGATAGCACCTTATGCTGCTGTGCTTGTTGTTCCATCGTGCAGATCTAAAGTCTAAATTTGTTAAATAATAAGCAGAACTCTCACTCAATGAAAATGTCTTCCAAGTGTAAATTACCACTGCAGAAGAGAAGTATAGCTTTTATATGTAGGGGTATATTTCAATGTGAGTGCAAGATCAGATATGGAGTGTCTATTGTCATCTTCATATTAGGACAGTATCTACTATTGAAAGACTTCTTGGGCCTAACATTCCGATCATGTAAATGAGGTATTTGATCACACTGGTAGATTTGTCCCTTTGTCCTTCATTGCTAAGCAACCAAAGAAAAGGGTTAGGTAACTTGAAGAATTTGGTATAAACATGCTTGACTTTATTTTAGTTATACCTAGGAAATTACACATGTGAACAAAATAATGATGGTTACAATTTAATTAGCACATATGCCAGAAGTTTTACAGTCATTATTTTATTTACCCTTCACTTTATTACGAAAGTCAAATTGCAGATCAACACCTTACCAGCTATTTCACATTTGTCATTTCGAAATATTTAACAAGGCTTAGGGTCCTGGGAGGCCAGTGCGGAGGATGCCATAGTGGGCCACCAAGTCCCCTTCCGGAAGGGACTGAAGCACTCCCTTCCCCAGCTGCTGGGGCTGTTGGCTGCCGAGAGCTCTCTGCTGAGTCCCTCTCAGGCATGCTGAAGGGAGAGGTGTTGCCCAAAGTTACGACCCTTTCTGGAAGTTTCCAACGGATCTTCGAAGCAGATTTGCAAAGGCTTTACGTGTCGCAATTCTGCAGAACCAGTGCAGCTCCGGAGCTCCACACAGGTTCCAACAAGACCCTCTATTCTAACTGCAGCAAAGGTCACCGCTTTGTTAAACCTGTGCTTCTCACGGGAGGCTGAGCAGGCGGGACGCACTCTATCCTCCCTACAACACACAGGACATTTCCCACATCAGAGAATTACTTGGGCCTAATACCTGTAGTGCTGAAGTGTTTTGACTCCTGGGCCAGACACATGCCTGGTTGTGGGCTCTATACTCGATAAGGAGCATGCAGGAGGCAGCTGATCGATGTTTAATTCTCAAATCAATGTTTCTCTCTCTCTCCCTCCCCCTCCCTTCCTCTCTCTCTTAAAATCAATTTTAAAAAATCTCTCTTTTTTTAAGTAATGATCCACATCAAGGCCCTGAGCATAGTACTTACATGACTTTGAAACTGGAAGAGAACACATTCTGCTAACAATTGGGGTCGAGGGCAGTGGAAGGAGAAAAGTGTTTTAAAAACTTTTTATGCCTTAAATGTAGTAAAATGACTTAAAGAAGGCCACGGGGGAGAAAAGACTCTTCATTGTCCATGAAACTAGCAGCTAAAATAGCTCCTTAGCCCAAATGGTTGGAGAATGTGTGCCAAAACCAAAGGAGGGAGGACGCTGATTGCAGACCGTTTCTTTTTCAGATGTTGCCGCACATACAAGGAGCCACTGCGTTATGTGGCTCCAGAGAGCCTAACCCCAAAGCTCCCATTTGGAATGGCAAAGTCTCAGGCTGCGCATGGGCCGTCGGGGAAACCTTGGACTAATTGCCATGTCCAGAGGGACGCAGAGGACAGGACAGAGACACGACTCCACTTTCAAAGAAGCAGGAGGCCAAAGGGTTAACAAAGAAGGAAAACAGCAACCAATCTGACAGCAGTCAGTTGAAGCAAAATGAATGAGTTAGATCACTACAGATGTCCATCTCCTCCGTAAAATAAAAATAGAACTATGACACACAGGTCTCCACAGGAAGCCAGAAAAACCCCTGCTCACCTGAAGGGGAGGGTGTGCTGTGTTTACACCACACTGACTGCTGAGGACAGAGTGAGGGGTCCAGGGCAGGGTTAGACAATAGACCTGAGGAGTACGTTCTGAGGCAATAGTCCCAAATGTAAGCTGCCTGCTCCCTGGTCTCACTCTCCCTTTCTTTCTAACACTTCTTTTTTTTTTTACATAACCAGGAGAGAATAGCTTCCATTCAAAAATTAGTAATAATCAGAAACTACATAAGATATGAACGCAACATTGTTAATAAGGCAAAGAACCAAATATTTTTTTCTAGAAAGTTTTCCTTTTAATTCCCTAATAACTCTTTCTTGGCTGTTCTTATTTGCCTGAGAAAGTCACATGTCCACTTCTCCGGGTAAGGGAAGCTGAGAAGTCAAATATTTTACTTTAAACCCCAGTAGTGGAAGGCGAGGGAGAAGGGGGTTGGAACAAGTGGGCAAATGCCATACAAATGCAAACAAACTTGGTTGGGATCAAATTCCCACTTTGCCACTTAGTAGCTTTGTCACGTTGGACAAGTTACTTAATGTCCCCACGCCTCAGTTTCCCCATCTCTAAGATAAGGATGATGCCGCAAATAGTACCTACTTCAGAGGGCTGTTGTCAGGATTAAATGATGTATTGCATAGAAAGCGCTGACAGTTATACCCGGCTTGTGCTGTCATTGGTATCTGTGGTCTAAGGAACTCTTTGGCATTAAAATATTATATTTCCATAAATAATTGTTAGATGATAAAAGACAGGATTTATAAGAATTAGACATAATTTAGGTTTGCAGTTAGATCATCTCCTGCTTTAAAAATATTAAAATGTTTACTTCTCATAGAAGTGAACCAATGCCAGTCAGTACTTTCATTGGCCTAAATGTGTTTTTATTAGAAAAGAAATATGGCTTGTGAGTTGGATGAACTCTTGAGCAAGGAGACTAGTGAACATTGAGTGGTTATAAGGCTTTAACTTTACTTTAAAAACACCTGGAAAGAATCTCTTAAGGGAGTTGTTCTACCTTATTTTCCTTCAAGTTTGTAAACTATATTTAAATTTTCTCAAGCAAGCAGCAGTGTGTCCTGGAGGGAATTGTCACAGCTCCCTTCCCCATCAGCCAAAGTTAACTCGCCAGGAATTGCAAATTCATGAAGACTCTCTTTGTCCCCCAACCCAAAACTAAAGTTCATCCTAAGGAAAGGAGTCAGCTAATACATAGGGAAGGAACCAAGCTCATTCTAGATGAGAACTTACTGAGGACCAAAATGAAGGCTTATATCTGGGTTAAAAATTTTATCTTTCCAAGTGTTGATAGTTCAGTGAGAGAAGGTAATTCAAAAATCACAAAAATATGGCAGTTAGGAAAATAGGAAAGTCTTTAGGAAAATAAGGAACGTTGGTAGTCATGCTTTGAGGTGGAGGACTGACATGCTATGGGATGATCAAAGAAGGTTCTGTGGTGATGCATTTGAACTTGTCATTAATGGGTAAGCTGGTTTTGGACAGGTGTGCAAACTAAATATAGTTTACAAACTTGAAGGGTATTGATAGCAGAGGGAAAGAAGGAGTAGGCAGGGGAAGGGAACTGTAGGACAAGTTGTTGCACTAGGCAGTGGAACAGAGGGAGTCATGAGCAAGCCAAGGACAGTCCTCCCAGCGAGATTACCTCTCAGTAGGAAAGACTGAAAACAAGCCAGAAGACAACTGCATACATAAACAACATGAGGGCTGTGAAGCAAACACAGCAGGGTGTTGGGAAGGAGGAGGACTGGGGGGCAAGTCCAAGCTGGGCAGAGGGGGAAGTTGTATTTCCTATAGGGTTCCCAACACATCAGCCTTTCTGAGGAGGTGACATATGAGAAAAGACCCGAAGGAATTGAAAACTGAGGCTCTGGACTTCCCAGTAGAAGGGAACAGCAAGTTTAAAAGCTTCGATGCGAGGAAAGCAGGGGTACCTGTAGTGCTGGAACCTAGTGGTTGAGATGCATGGTAGACAGTGAGGTTAGAGAGGAGGGGGGGATACAGGTTACCCAATTCCAAGGCAGCCTAGGTAGGACTATAGATTGCATTCTGAGTGCAATGGGAAACTGCTGAGGAATTTAAAGAGGAAAGCAATATGATCAGATTTTCATTCGTAAGAATAAGAAAAGCCACCTTGACCTCCTGCGGGGCAGACAGCATTGGGTAAGAATGGTAGCAAGGGCACTGCTGCCGGGAGACCGGGCTGCACTGATCTAGGTTCAGTGTTCTGTGTGACCAGCCACAGGGTCCTATCTGTAGGGTCCCTGCTGTGCCGGCTATTAACCATTGAGTTTCCGTATGAGGGGTAGTCACAGAAGGGCTCTCAGGAGGGTGCAGAGTGGCTGGCAGGGTCACCCGGCAAGCTCCTGGCAATGCTCAGTGCAGTGGCTGAGAAGCTGTATAAGAGTTGGTCAGAGCAGTGCGGTGTTTCAATGACCAGCACAGCTGTCCATGTGCACCCTGCCTTGGTCTTGGGTGGAGGATATGAAGATGGTGAGAAAGTGGTCAGACTTGGGATTTATTTTGACGATAGAATTTTAGGTATGTGTGCTATGAATTTGTAAATAGGACCTATGCATTACAAAGATGAGTTTGGTAAGACTGGTGCCTAACGTTAATTATCCATTTTTCTAAAGTATAGTGCTTGCCCAGCCAGTGTGGTTCAGTGGTTGAGCATTGACCTATCAACCAGGAAGTCACAGTTTGATTCCCATTCAGGGCATATGCCCAGTTGCAGACTTTATCCCCAGTGTGTAGTGTGGAGGAAGCAACTGATCAATGATTCTCTCATCACTGATGTTTCAGTCTCTCTCTCCTCTCCCTTCCTCTTTGAAACCAATAAAAATATATTTTTAAAAATATATTGTTTCACTTTATAGTCTCAGTAAAGAAAATAAAAAAAGCAATTGTCCCTTGCTGATCTGAATGTCCTACAGGGCTTCCAGATTATTCTCATCAGACAATCACATAGGGGGAGAGAGATGAAATAAATGGCAATTGACTTAAGGACAAAAACTAAGACATCAATTTAACCAAGTTCAGGTTATTGACTCAGTTTCTTCAGATTAATCATGTTCTCTGTAAGGCAACTATAAGAAGGAATTTGGTTTACTGAAGCGTCTAGCTAATTATTTTCTAGTTAATAGATAGAATGTGAACTCTTGAATGTAAAGAACTTTTAAAATGGTAGTTCCAGTCTTGCAATATTCCATAGCTTTAAGTAAACCAGAGTTTTAAAAAGGATTTTATATCTCGTCCTTGATCTAATGTGCATTTTCACATTGCAAACCCCACAGCACTCAAGTGTATACCAGACCTTGGCAATGAAATAGAGGATATGAATCAACACGTAAGGAAGGCTAACCAGCTTCAGAGCTTCATAAAGATGCTATTTTCCAAGCCGGGCTAGGAATTCGAAAGGCACTTTTAAACAAACTCTCCTCCTTCTGACTTTCCCGCCATTTTTAATTTTAACACTTCACTCCTTGATTTTCTTGGCGGGATTAGGTCATGAGAGAAGGAAACCAGGCTATGGTAATAATTCCATCTCAGATTAGGCACGAAACTCCCCGTGCTTCAGAGACGGAGAGCTCTAAGCAGGCAGAGCAGGTCTTGTTTCCCAGGTAGATGTCATTCAGAAGTTACCTCACCTGCTCTACCGTGTCCATCACCTGGGAGGTCAGTGCCCATGTGAATGTGAAAATCTAAAGCCTAGCCAACAGTTGCCCATAAAAGTCTGAAAGTCCCTTAACAGCTGCTATTCTATGTAGTTAATATATACCTACCTTTGCATATAAATCAAACAGTATTAACCAAGTAACATTTAGAATAAGAATGGGAGAAGACTATTTAATATAAATACTAATCAATCCTTTCTAAAGCAAATAGAAAGTCTCTAGTTAAGTCATTCTGTGAATATTGGTTTGGTTTAAATTGGAATGTACTTCTAATAAATGGTAAAAATCCCCAGGAGATGACTCATGAAAGATCATGATGTCGTAGTGTTTGAACAGCCAGTTAAAAAGCAAAAAACAACTAAAGAAATCACTTAATATTGTAAATATGTAAAAGCAATTGGGGTTTGTAACTTAATTCACATTTTTAAAAAATGATTTTAGTATATATTAAGGTCAGGAGTTTACTGTTTTTATTTTTTAAATATATTTTTATTGATTTCAGAAAGGAAAGGAGAGGAAGAGAGAGACAGAAACATCAATGATGAGAGAGAATCATTGAGTGGCTGCCTTCTGCACACCCCCTACTGGGGTTTGAGCTCATAACCTGGGCATGTGCCCTTGACCAGAATCGAACCCGGGACCCTTCAGTGCATAGGCCAATGCTCTATCCACTCAACCAAACCAGCTAGGGCCATTATTATTATTATTATTACTAGGGGCCCGGTGCACAAAAATTTGTGCACTCGGGGTGGAGGGAGTCCCTCAGCCCGGCCTGTGCCCTCTCACAGTCTGGGACCCCTCAGTGGATGTCCTATGATGGCCCCAGTCTGCCAGGCGCCTTTTGTGTGTGTGTGTGTGTGTGTGT
>PVJC01010565.1:0-43474 GCA_004026665.1 Murina feae
TAGGGCTTCACCATCTGTGGTTTCCTCTAGTCTCTACTCTTCGCCACAATTTCAGCAACAGTCTCCCTGTTTCACAAATGAGCCCAGAGAGGAGCCAGACCTGCCCAAGGTCACATAGCCAGTATTCAGGGGAGCTCAGACTCCAGTCCTGGAGCGAGAAGGAGAGGAGGAAGTTGGGGTGGTCCAGGCTGGGGATCGAACAGGTTTGTGGGTCTGTGTGATCTTCAGAGAGCAGGGCATTGGGCAAGGTGGGAGGGCTGTGCGCCCTTCCTGGCCCTCCTTCTGCCCCCAGCCTCACCCCTGAATGGCTAAGGCCAGGCCTCAGGGTGGAGGCCCCAGCCACAGCTGGACACACCCTTGGGACACATGGGGAGCTTCCTGGAGAAGACTTCCCAGTGGCTGGTTTGGTAAAGATCTTCCCAGGGCTGGGCTGGGCTGAGTGAGTTTCCAGGCCAGGCCAGCCGGTGGCGTTTGCATCCCCGCCCCCACCCATGTGTCTCCCAGCCCTTGGAGCTGGAGTCCTTCCTCCTGTGGGCCCGTGGCAGCCACGCCTTGTTCCTTATCCCACATGGGCCCTAGCCCGGCCTGGGTGCCCCGAGGAAGTCACAGCAAAGGGGCCTTCAGAAGAGAACAAAGGCCCAGCGGGGTCCCCAGGTAGAGTCACTGGATTGGGAGTCTCAGTCTCCTGGGCTGGACCCCCAGTCTACCACCCTATCCCCTGCCCCCAACACAGATCTCCAGGGCCAGGTTGGGGCTGAAGAAGGTGTCTTACATTTGCCCTCAGCTTTCTGCCCTGGTGGCCTTCTGTGCATGTCCTTGCTCTGCTTCTATCTGTCTAACTGGTTGTCAGGGGCTGACCAGGTTGGTGTTCCAGCTGCCCATTCCAGCTGTGGTCCCAGCTGATAGCAGCCTCAATGGCCAGAAGGTGTGGGAAAACCTTCCAGAGAACTCTGGCCCCTGTCATCTTCTGGCGGCAACCCTGGGAGACAACCTGAGCAAGAACTGCCCCCCCAGAGCCCAGGCGGCCTCCAGAGCCATAGAGATGCTAAGGTTCGGGCAATGAGGGATAAATACCGTGTTGCCCTTCGGTAGACGCCTAGGAGCGGAATTGCTGTAACCTCTGGCCTTTATACTCTGTCCCCTGGCCAGGGATTCTCTTGCCCCTGGGCAGGCCCAAATCCTCATCTCTGGGTCTCCTAGAGGGAGCCTCACTGACCCCATGGCTGAGTGGGTCTCAGTCTGTGCACGCCTCCAACCTTTGCATTTTTCACCTGGTAATATGATGGCCTGGGTCATAGGGCTTGCCCCTGGGGTGCGAGGGGTAGGGGGGAGGTGAGCAACTTGAGGGGAGGGACTCTGCTTGGTTTCACCATTGTCCACCTCCCTGACTGGCCCTCCGGCTTTGCAGCAAGGAGAGGAGAGGGGTTTAATCAGGTAAGGCTTCCTGGAGGAAGTGGGGCTGGAGCTGGGTCTCTAGGTTGGCTGGCTCCTTTACTGGGCTGAGGGCTTTGAGTGGAAGAGAGATGAGGAGAGCTTGGAGAAAGGGAGGGTAGATGGGGCGCAGGCAGGCGGAGAGCGAAGCCCAGGGCCCCAGTTAGTGGCCGACCATCTAGGGCAGCAAGTGCCAGTGACTCGGATGTGGAGGGAGGTTGCAGACTGCGGGGTGAGACTCCAGGCTAACCCTCAGCTGCCTGAAATGCAAACCCACAACCCCAGCGCCACAAGTGAATTTTCAGAACCTCGGGGCACAGGCTTTGGACCTGGCCTTGAGGTCTGGGGACAGCTTCTGGTGCCACGAGGCGCGGTCCCCCGAGACCATGAATGGGGGGGGGGGGGCACATCCACACCGCTGCGTGGCGGGCGCCTCGTTTCTGAAACGAAGGCCTTCGCAAAGGGGTTTTCAGCGCCAGGGTCTCGAGGACCCGCCTCCCCGCCCTCTCCCGGCGGACGAGCTCCGGGCGCCGTTCGAACGGCCTCTGTCAGCTTTGTCGTTGGAAGAGTCATCCGCCCAGGCTCCGGGGGCAGGAGAATGCCGAGCGCTCAGATACCGAAAAGCAAAGACAACATGCGCCCCCCGTGCGGCCCGGAAGCCAGCCCGAGGGCGCGGCGCGGAGCCCTGGGGACCCTGCAGCTGGGGCTGAGCCCGCCCCTCGGTCCCCGCGCGGCGCCCTGAGCGCAAAGCGTCCCGAACTCGGGGGCGCCCGCGGCTCCGCGAGGCCGGCCTGGGAGGGTGCGGAGTCCCAGCCCGGGGCCATCGGACCCCGCATTCCCAGCCGGCGCCATCGGGCCCCGCATTCCAAACCCGGGGCCATCGGACCCCGCATTCCAAACCCGGGGCCATCGGACCCCGCATTCCCAGCCGGCGCCATCGGACCCCGCATTCCAAACCCGGGGCCATCGGACCCCGCATTCCAAACCCGGCGCCATCGGACCCCGCATTCCCAGCCGGGCGCCATCGGACCCCGCATTCCGAGCCCCGAGGGCCAGGGCGCGCCCCCAGCGGGCGGGACAGTGCGCCCGCCACGCCCGTGGGGAGCGCTCACCCTCCAGGAAGCGCCCGCCTCGCCTCCGCACTTCCCGCCCCACACCCGCCCCTCGGCCGGGGGCGGAGCCCGAGCCGCGGCTGCCGCCCGCCCGCCCCGGGGAAGCACCGGACCCCGAGCGGCTGGAGCGCACGGAGCCGCCACGGCCGCGCGGGCAGCGCCCTGAGCCGTCCGGCGCCCGCGGGCCGGGCCGAGCAGCGCAGCGCCCGGGGATGCCCCGGCGCCCGGGAGCGCGGGCAGCGGCGGCCGCGCAGTGAGGGCGGCGGCGCCCCGGGACCCGCGGTGAGTGGGGCCGGCGCGGGCGGGGCGGGCGGGGCGGGCGGGCACCCGGGCGCGAGAGCTCAAGTTCGGCCTCGGGGCTCGGCTTCGGGCGGGTCGGGAGGGTGCTGGGTTCCGCCTCGGGGGCCTGCGGCGCCCGGAGCCCGCCACCCGCGCGCACCCGGACTCCGGCTCTTGGGTGACTCAGCTCCGACCCGGCCGCTCGGGGGCGCTCCGGCGTTGCCCGCTCCGCCGAGGGCAGGGGGCGACCTGGGGGCGGGGCCGGCGGGGCCGGAGGCGGGCCGCCCCTCGGGGTCTGAGCCGTGGGGACCCTCTTAAGCCCCCGAGGGGCCTGGGGGCGTCGCCGCTGCCGAAGGCTGGAGGTCGGGCTGGCTCCTGACTGGCGCGGCCCCCCTCCTCCCCGACCCTCCCCCCCACCCTAGGGACCTGCCGGAGAGCCGGCTCCCACCCGCGAAGGGGGAGCGGAGAGGGAGCGGAGCTGGCAGCTTCCTAGAAGTCGGAGTGTGTTTGCAAACTAGTTTTTTCGCCAAAGCTGTCTGACACCTGTGTGTGTGCTGGGGGGGGGGGTGAAGAGAGACGGAGAAATGCTCTTTTTTCCTTCCTGTTACCCCCTCCCATGGCAGCGCTGCCTCTGAACACAGAGGGGTCTTCCCTCTTCCCTTCTCTTCCCAGCCCAGCCCCACCTCCCCACCCCACTCCACAGCCCCCCTTTGGGGAAGGGTCTCCTTCCAAGGAGGTTGTGCTTTGCCCAGGGCCTCAGGTGGCCCTGGAACCCAGGGCTCTGGTAGCCATTTGGGGGTTCCTCTTGCTGCCTGTGCCCCGCCCCCCCAGCTCTGTTATGTATTGGGGGTAGTGACAAGGGCAGGGGTCTGAGTGGCCTTTTGTTGTATCTGTACTTAAGTCTTTTTAAAAAATATATTTTTATTGATTTCAGAGAGGAAGGGAGAGAGAGAGAGATAGAAACATCAATAATGAGAGAGAATCATCGATCCAGCTGCCTCCTGCTCCTGCAGGCACACACACACACCCCCCCCCCCCCCCGGGAATCCAGCCAGCAACCTGGACATGTGCCCCGACCCAGGCATCGAACGGTGACCTCCTGGCTTACAGGTTGATGCTCCACCACTGAGCCACCGCGGCTGGGCATGTACTTAGCTTAGTTTTTGCTTGCCTAGGGTTGTGGGCTCTCACGGGTGGAGGGGGGATTTTTCTGGTTCTTGGGGCACCCACAACCTCAGTAATTGGGTGGGGGGGAGCCCCGCTGTAACCTTCCAGGCTGCAGCCTGTGTGGCCAGCCCTTCCGGGGAGCTTTGGGAGGCCTAGGTCAGAACGCTGCCCCCCACGCAGACCCTCCCCCCCTCCAAGTCCCTGTCCTCATCAGTGAAATGGGCTCATGGTCAGGCCTGCCGGCAGCTAACAGAACTCAGAGGCTTTATTGCAGTCCCTCTGGCACGGGGCCCAGTGACCCCGTGAGCCTGGCATCGCCCCAGGTGGACAGGCGATGTACTGGCCGGAGGGGGAGCGTCACACAGGCAAGTTTCTTCATGCAAAGAACCTGGGGCTAAGAATGTGGACGCTTGTCCCTGCTCAGCTGCCACTTCCTGCCTTGAGCTGGGGGGCGGGGTGGCCATCTGTAAAATGAAGCAAAGTATGACAGTGTACAGGGCTGCTGAGAGCCGGAACCAGGGGCATGGGGTGAGGGGCAGGTGTCCTGTAAAGTGGAGTGTGCTTCATGAAGTCGGTGTCTCTGGTGGGGTTTCAAGGGAACTCGGGGTCAGAGCCCAGCTGGTGTGGCTCAGTGGTTGAGCGTCGACCCAGGAACCAAGTGGTCGCCAGTTGGATTCCGGGTCAGGGCACATGCCCGGGTTGCGGGCGCGCAGGAAGCAGCCGATCAATGATGCTCCCGTCTCATCGGTGTTTCTATCTCTCGTCCCTCTCCCTTCCTCTCTCTCTGAAAATCAACTTAAAATATTTAAAACGAAACAAAACTCATGGTCATAAGAAGAGGGCCCAGGAGAGCGTCGTTTCTCTGCCCGTAAAGCAGTGGGGACGATGCTCTGTGCCTCGGTGGCCTCTCGGGTGCCTGTGTGTTTCCTTGGCGGTTGGTGCGAGGATGAGATTTGATGGCGCTGGGCTCAGGCCGGCCTGGGACTGGTCCCCCGTGAGCGAGCGCACGGTAACCATGGGCCGTGGGTGTCGTATTCCTGGGGATGTTAGTGCCCTGAGCTGAAAACCGCATGTAGGATTCCGTGTGCGGCTGGTTCAGGGCCCTGCCCTGCTCTGAGATAGGATCTGCCTCTCCTTGTACCTCCAGGCAAATGGGCTGGGAGGTCGGGTGGTGGGATGTGGCAGAATCCTGAGTTTGCCCTTTTAGGTCTCTGGAGGGTGCCTGTCTCACCTGGGCACTGTCAGCGGGAGTGGACTCATGGAGAAGGGACAAGGGCTGGCCTGGGGGACAGGGAACAGTGTGTCTGGAAGGAGGTGGGGTCCTCCTGGCGCTGACGCCTGAGGGCAGGTGGCTGCTGCCTGGGTTGGGTATCACCTGTCGTACCCGGGGGACGGAGGTGTCCAGGGAGAATCACCCTGTGTCACCAAGTCTCTTAACTTCTCTGACCTTAGTTTCTTTTCTTTAAAAAAAAATATTTTTATTGATTTCAGAGAGGAAAGGAGGTGGGGAGAGAGAGATAAAAACATCAATGATGAGAGGGAATCGTCAGCTGCCTCCTGCATGCCCCTATTGGGGATTGAGCCCGCAACCCTGGTTCATAGGTTGATGCTCAACCACTGAGCCACGCCGGCTGGGCTGACCTCAGTTTCTCCCATGGGGCTCTTGAGGCAGGCGCCCCCCCCCCCACTGCTTCCCTCCCGGGCTCTGCAGCTGTGCAAGGGCTTGTGAACGGAAGAGGGTGGTGCACAGGTGCTCCGAGTCCTCTCCCACCTGCGGCTGTGGGGCCTGCCCTCTGCCCTCCGGGAAGGCTTCCCGCATAGTGTGGCCCTTGGTTGTCACTCATCAGATAATCTAGCAGCCACGGAGCTCCACGTGGCTGGAGGCAAGCTGGGGAGAAATGCCATAAGGAGGATGAAGCGGGGTGAAGTCACTGCGATGGGCAGGGGTGCCTGAGGGTCAGGGGGGCCTCTTGAGGGGGAGACAGTGACATTGAAGCTGGGACGTTCACCTGTGGCATTGGTCTCTCCTTCATGGCCGTCTCAGCCCACCTGGTGCCCAGCAGTGGATATGAATGAGTGAATGAATGAATGAGTGAATGAATGAATGAAGGAGGGAAAGGAAACAGCACATGCAAAGGCCCTGGGATAGGAACATGCTCAGTATATCCCAGGACCCCATTCTCCCCACAGCCCAGCCCTGCCTCTTTCAGGGGCCCTTGGGTGTGGGGCCCGCCCGCTTGCCCTGGCTGTCCTGACACAGGGGGGGACTCAGCTCCCAGCGGATGATGCTCTCCAGCCCCCCTCCTGCTGGGCCCCAGCAGGCTTTCTGAGTCACCCCCTGAGGCCCGGGGAGGGGAGCAATGAGCGAGGGAAGAGTGCCAAGCTGCCTGGTGTCGGACTCTGGTTTGCCTCGGCCTGGTTGAGTGACGCTGGCCAGTGTATTCGTTTCCTGGAGCTGCCGTAACAAAGCACCACCACCTGGATGCTCTAGAACGATGGAGACATCCTCTCTCAGGGTCTGGACTACGAGGCTAGAGGTCCAAAGTCAAGGTGTTGACAGAGCCGTGTTCCTCAGGGCTCTAGGGCAGTGGTTCTCAACCTTCCCGATGCCTTGGCCCTTTAGTACAGTTCCTCATGTTGTGACCCAACCATAAAATTATTTTCATTGCTACTGCAGGACTGTAATGCTGCTACTGTTAGGAATCGTAATGTAAATATCTGATATGCAGGATGGTCTTAGGTGACCCCTGTGAAAGGGTCGTTCAACCCCCAAAGGGGTCGAGACTCACAGGTTGAGAACCGCTGCTCTAGGAGAAGGTACTTCCTCGCTCTTCTGGTAGCTGCAGGCATCCCTTACCTCGTGGCTGCGTCACTCCAGTCTCTGCCTCCTTCTCCCGGCTGCCTTCCCTCCGTGTCTCACGCTGTCCTTCCCCAAGGACGCCAGTCACGTGGGATTACGGACCCACCCTCCCTCAGTGTGGCCTCATCTTAACCAGTTACATCTGCACCGCCCGCCCCCCCTTCCTCAGAATAGGACCACATTCTGAGGTCCTGGGGGTTAGGATTTCAACATATCCTTTTTTTTTGGGGGGGGGGGGACACAATTCAGCCCTAATGGGCAGATGTGGCATCACCTCTCTGTGCCTCAGTTCTCCGACCTGTAAAATGGGGCGATACTCACAGGGCCCATCTGCTGGGTTGCAGGGAACCCAGGAGCTGGACAGCAGACGGCAATGTCCTCGGGCAGCAGGACTTGTGAAGGAGGACCTGGGTCCCTGGGTATGGGCCTGGGGTGCAAGAGTGACCCCTGCTCCCTGACTGGGTGAGACGGGGCGGGTGGGTGCTTTTCAGCGTAGCAGGGTGTGGGTGGCTGTCGTGAAAGCCAGCTCGCTGCCAGGAGCATGAACAAAAGGCAGGAGATCCCATCTGTGGGGGATGCGAGCAGAGGCTGCGGCTGGGGGAACGGGCGGGGGTTCAGGCACTGGGCAGGCGGGCCCAGACGGCTCTCAGGCCTTATGCACCTGGAGACACTGGGCAGGAGCTGGGGCTGGGAGCCAGGGCAGCGATGCCCGTTAGAGTCCCCAGTGCTGGGAGCAGCCCAAGCCCTTGACAGGCAGGGGACCAGGCACAGAGGGGGGAAGGGGCTTGCGGAGGGAATTGCGGGAGTTCTCACAGCTCTGGGAGCCCCTGTCCCCTAGGCCTCCCCATAGTAGTCCCCTGGGGAAGGGGGGACACCACAGGGTGGAGCCACAGGGCTGTGCCCCAGTCCCCAGTCTGAGGCTGCCCCAGAGCCCCCTTTGAATGAAGCCAGACTTGGGCCCATGCCCTCCATCCATTAGCTGGTCCACCCTCCGAGCCTGGCCAGGCTCGCCCCACGGTCCCTGAAGTACTCTCCGAACCCCAGAGCACACCCACGCCCTTCCCCCTGGCGTTCCCTGGGAAGCGGGAGGGCAGGGCACCGCCGGCCCACTTTGTGGGTGAAGGAGCTGAGGCTGGACAGGGAGGCTGTGGCAGAAGCAGGTCTGAACCCAGTGCCCCAGGGACCCCCTCCCCCAGAGGCAGAGCTTGGTGCTTAGAAGGGGGCTACAGAGAACAGCCTCCCCTGGGTGTGGCCTGGTGGGGGCATGGGGCCATCCTGCCACAGCGTCCTCCCGTGCGGCTGCATCTATATTTATCCCCATAATGGCCCGGCTGCCTGTCGGGAGCGCGGTGTCTTCTGAGCAGCAGCCAGTGCCTCAGCGAAGGGGGAGCAGTGATTGGGGTTGAGATGCCACCCCCCACCTTGATGAGAGCACCAGCCTGTTCTCTGGGGGCTGCGCCTGCCTGGCAGGAGCCGGCAGCTTTAGGTACATGGGGAGGCCCCGGGGAGTATGAGCAGCTTGGGGTGTATCCCCTCCCCCAGAGAACCGGGGCTGTGGGAGGTTGGGGTGATGGGACTGTGGCTGGCATTAGTCTGTGGCTGGAAGGTGGGACCAGGTAAATGTTAAAACCTTTCAGCGCAAGAGATTCCAAGAACCCATGATTCTGATCGTTCCAAGATGCTTTGGTTCCTTTCCCCTTCACTCTTCCTCACTCTTAAAAAAAAATTAAAAATATATATATTTATTGATTTTAGAGAGAAAGGGAGAGGGAGATAGAAACGTCAATGATGAGAGAGAATCATTGATTGGCTGCCTCCTGCACGCCCCACATTGGGGATCAAGCCCACAACCCAGGCATGGTTCCTGACCGGGAATCAAACCGTGACCTCCTGGTTCATAGGTTGACGCTGAACCACTGAACCACACCGGCCGGGCACTCTTCCTCACTTTCAACAAATGTTTGTCTGGCTCCCTGCTCTGCCTCTGTGCCGGGAACAGAGAGATGAAAACAAAATTCAGTCCCATCTTTAAGCTCAAGCGAGGGTGACTTTTCCTAAGCTGGTGTTCACACTACGGGGACGTCGTAAATGACGGGGGCTCAGGAGGGACTTTATGGAGGAGTCTCTGAGTTATTTTTAACATTTTATTAAAGTGCAACCTACAAAATCGAGCAGATTTCCCACAGGTGCAACTCAATGACTGTCCGTAAACCCAAAACACTGTGTTAGCAGCACCCAGCCCGAGAAACGGACCCCTGCCTCCACTGTGTGGTGGGCCGCCTCCAATCATTTGAAGGCCTTAAAAGCAAAGGCTGAGGTTTCTCCAAGAAAAAGGAATTCGGTATCAATACTGCAAAACAGACACCTTGCCCAGTTTCCGGGCTGCCTGGCCTGCCCTGCAGATTTCGGGGTCAAGGCTGCTGTATCAACCGTCACCTGAATTTCCAGCCTCTGTCTGGCTCTGCAGATTTCCGCTTGCGGGGACTCACAATCACGTGAGCCAATTCCTTAAGATACATTTCGAGCCCTAGCTGGTTTGGCTCAGTGGGTAGAGCATCAGCCTGCGGACTGAAGGGTCTCTCGTTTGATTCCGGTCAAGGGCACATGCCTGGGTTGCAGGTTTGATCCCCATTCAGCGGCGTGCAGGAGGGCAGCCGATCAATGGTTCTCTCTCATCATGGACGTTTCTATCTCTCTGTCCCTCTCCCTTCCTCTCTGAAATCCATAAAAATCTATTTAAAATATACATATATACTTACTTAGATATCCTATTGGTTCTGTTTCCTCTGGGAAACCCTGCTGCCATTTGTCTTCCTGGAGCTTCCCATCTGGGAAATGGGGTGAAGGAGGTAACTTAGGTCTGGACTCATTCAAGACGGGACCCATATCCGGTTCATCAGGGGCTCCGGGGGGCAGAGTGTTACCATCTAGGCCGGAGGCTGTGAACTCGGGTCTGGGCTGTGTGTGCACTTAGCCCACTGCAGGGTCACCAGGCGCTTGTGGAGGCACAGGGAGGTCTGAGCCGGTCTAGGGCCTCTGACTGAACCCGTCTGGTCGGGGACCCTGAGGCTGCCCTTCTGGGAGCCACATTTGGAGCAGGGAGAGCCTAGCGCCACCCCGGAGCCTCTGCTGTCACTGAGCAGGACTTGTGGGCGAGGACCCCGCAGCCCAGGAGCGTAGCACCCGGAGGGCTTGTGGGTGTGGGTCTGAGCCTCTTACTCCCTCCCTGCTCCCTGCCCCCAGTGCATCTCCTTGGCATCCCTGCCAGAGCCATATCTCTCAACCAGTTTAAACTCTTTGCCCCCATTACATAAACCTTGAACTTCACATGTCTGAGGTTTTGATCTGTCGTCCCCCCAATACATCCAGAATCACAGAATCCTCACAATGCCCCCAAGAAAGCACTCTTACTGTTCCTGTTTTGTGGAGGGGAAACTTGCTTGAGGTGGTGCAGCAGGTGAGCAGAGCCTGGGCTGTCTGAGTCCAGTGTGTGGCTAACCTCTGCGCGGTGCTGGCAGGTTCTGTCCGCAGAGCGGAGGAGGCCAGTGTCGCTGGAACAGAGGAGCGAGGGGAAGGTGGCATGAGGTGGGGACGGTCAGGGTGGGGAGGGGAAGTCCCTGGAAGGTTTTCAGGTAGATCTGTGGCAGCCTCTGATTTGAATATTTAAAGATTCCCCCTGGCTCTTGTGTGGCAGAAAGTTGGGACTGTCATGGGCCAGTGACTGGCTGAGATGAGGAGGGTCTGGCCAGCCAAGGCAGGGACGTGGGAGATGAGGACGATGCTGGATGCAGCTTGAAGGTGGAATCAGCGGTGGCGGCAGCGGGATAAGGGGGTGAAGGGAAGAGAGAGGTCAAGGAGATGGGTTCTGAGGTTGCTGGCTAAAACCAGAGTATTCTGGACCTGTGGTTCAGAGCTGCCCTTCTGCCTAAGTGACAAGATGTCCTCTAAGTTGGGGCCTGTGGACCCCGTGGGGGCCAACACCTGTGTCTTGCTTATTGTTGCTCTTTGCAGGGAGCTCAGGAATGCTAGCTGAGTGACTGAAGGGGAATCCCTACGCCCTGCCTTCTCTCTGCCTCAATTAACCCATCTGCAAAAGAGACTACTAATTTGTTTCCCTGCCTTCCAGCCCCTTCCCTGGGGGTCCAGTCACCCCGGAAGGCCTGTGCCCATCTGGGCCAGGAGTCAGCACCATCTGTGAGCAGACCCTGGCTCCCGTGCCCCCTCTCCAGCCTGAAACCTCAAATTACCTGTGTGGGGCGGGTGCTGCACCCAGAAGCGTCTCCATCTCGCATGGCAGGCCCAGCCCTCCCTTAATGACACCTTGTTCTTTGCTGGAGTAGGAGGGGAGGGGGCCTGCCGGCCTGAGCTGTGGTTTCTTTTTCCATTGCGTCAGGCCTCAGGGTCCCGCCCGCCCGCCTGCCCACCATTGGGCTGGCACAGAGGGGCCTACTCTAACCAGGCCCGCCCCACACTCTGGACATGATGTGCTCCCCGTTTCGGGGATCCAGAGGCTTCCAGCCGGAGGGTGAGTTGGGGCTGGGGGACCTGCCCCGAGCTGGGGGAGGAGCGCCCCTTCCCTGCCCACCCATTGCTCACTGACTCAGCTCACTCTGGGGCCTGGGAGCTGATCTAGGGAGTGGCAGTGGCTCAGGGAGCCCAGCCCAGCCCAGCCACCCTCCCTGTGACCTGCCCTCCTGCCCCTGCCCTCAGCCAGGCCCAGCCAATGAGGGGCAGGAGGACAGGTGAGTGATGATGGTGACTTGGACCTGGTGGGGGGGAGGGGGAGAAGTGGTTCCAGAGTGTTCATATTAGAGCTCGCCTTTGCATGTGCTCTTCGGGGACATGTGTGTACATGCATATGTGACCATACACGTGTGTGTACATGTGCAAGGAAGTGCACGGACCTGAGTGTGTGTCCCTGGGACCCCTCAGGATGAAAACAGAGCTGTCTGACTTGGCAGCAGGGGGGACGGTGGCCCAGGTGGCATCTACCATGCTAGGAAGGGGCTGTGAGATGAAGAGGCAGTGGGGACCTGGAATGCACCCCATCAGTGATGATGGGAGATGCAGGGGTATAGACAGGGGGACCCTAGAGAGACTGCTGACCTTGGGCACTCTGCACCCCTCTTAGCCTTTCTCCTGGCTGACTCCCCAGCTGTACCCAGCTGGGTCCTAGTGCCCCCATCCTGGCAGAAAGCCCAGCGTTGGCCTGGGAGTCTGGAGACCCTGCCCACATCCTGCCTCTGCTGTTTCCTGGCCCTGCCACCTCAGGCAGGTGACTGCCACTCCCTCGGCGTCAGTTTCCTCATCTGTAAAATGGGTGATTGTCATGCCCCACCCTGCCTCTGGCATAAGCAGGCATTCTCTCAGCCACAAGGCAAGATGTCCGTTTTGGAAATGGCTCTCCCCCACCCTCCCAGGGTCACGCTCACCCCTCCCCCACTGGGCACGGCACCCAGCTGCTCGCAGTGAAAGGGGGTGCGGCTTCCAGCCCCTCCATGGAAACTAATTTTTGCATGAGGAGAATAAATCCTGCCGGCAGATTGCAGCGCTGCCCTGCCGCTCCGGGCTCCTGTGATGATAATGAGGTTCTAGGGACAGACAGTCAGGGGAGGGGGTGAGCAAGGGCTTTGTCACTGTCCAGATGCTCTCAGGCGGAGCAGGCCTGGAGGCGCTGTCTGGAAGGGGCCAGGGGCCTGGCGCCTGCAGACGGCCTGAGACTGCCTCGATGCCGGATGCCCGGAGAGGCTGGCACTCAGAGAGTGGCCTGCGGCCACGGTCGGAGGGAGGGGGAAGGCCCAGTACTGCCGCGGTGGCTCTGTCCTCCCTGCCAGCCACCTCCTCGCCAGCCTCCCTGCTGCCTCTGTTGAGCCTGACAGCCCTTTCTCCCCTCAGGGGCCAGAGGGAGCTTTTAAAAACAGAAATCAGATCATGTCACCTGTCTGCTTAAAGCCTCCGGGGGCTTCTCAGGCTCAGAATAAAGCCCCAGCTCCCTGCAGGGACGCCAGCCGCCCCGACAACCTGGCTGTTGTTCCCACTCTCTCAGCCAGAGGGGAGCTGCGGGCTGCGCCTGACAGTCTTCACACTGCAGGACCCAGCAGATGCTCAGTACACACGCTAGCGGGACTGAATGAGCCTCAGTGTCCCCTTCTGGAAAATGGGGCCATATTAGCAGCTGCCCCACAAGACTGAAGGACGAGAGGCTGCAGGTCGAAGTCAGGGCTCAGACCACAGAGAATCAGATTCGTGGTCCTCAAGGGAGCGCCCTCCTGTCACCTGCCTCTCCGGGGGCAGTGCAGGGCCGGTTCCCACTCAACAGAAGGCGTTGGAAGCTGGCCTTTTGCAGGTAGGAGTTTGGGGCTGGGCTCGTCCCATGGTGATGGGCCTGTGTTGGCTACACGTGTACCAGTGGAAATCAGAGCTGATCACAGGAGAGCCCAAGACCGTGTCCTGCTGTTTTGTGGGCGGATGGGGAAACTAAGGCACAGAGAGTCATCAGAGGGCTTGTGCATGGGGCCTGTGACCTGTGGGACTGACGGGTCCTCGCCACCCCTTGAGGCGGGCTTCTGCACACCTGCTCCAAACGAGCACGTGGCTCTTGGAGAGGAAGAGAGCTGCTTAAAGCGAGCCGTGCCAGTCATTAGCCTTGACGGTGGGAGGGGTACGCAAGGCCCAGGGCATGGGACCTAGGGGAGCTGTGTGCAGGGAAAGGACATGCTCTGTGGTGAGGATAAGGACCAACTCGTGGAAGATCGGAGTGAGGTGGAGGATTTATTTGTTCATGATTTGTACACTCGTGCCTTTTTTAAAAAAAAAATTCTATTTGCCCTCGCTGGTTCCGCTCAGAGGATAGAGCGTCGACCTGTGGAGCGAAGGGTCCTGGGTTCAGTTCTGGTCAAGAGCACATGCCCGGGTTGCAGGCTCGATCCCCAGTTGGAGGCGTGCGGGAGGCAGCCGATCGATGATTCTCTCTCATCATTGATGTTTCTCTCTCTCTCTCCCTTCCTCTCTGACATCAATAAAAATATATTTTTAAAAAATTCTATTTATCTTCAGAGAGAGAGAGAGGAAGGGAGGGAAGGAGTGTGTGTGTGTGGAGAGAGAGAGAGAGAGAGAGAGAGAGAGAGAGAGAGAGAGAGAGAAAGAAACAGAAACATCAATGCGAGAGAAAGCATTGACTGGCTGCCTCCTGCACACCCCTACAGAGGATTGAGCCCACAACCTAGGCATGTGCCCTGACCAGAAATAAAACTCCACATTAAAAAAAAAATGTTTCTATTCGAATATATACTGCATGCATCCTACGCACCAGTCATGTGTGTAGGCCAGGGATACAGGATGAACAAATTAGACACTGAACAAGGTCGAGTTTTGGATAAGCGAGCTTCCTAGCGGCCAAAGCGATGAGGGAACCCTGTCATTACAAGCTCCACTTCAGCCACAAGACGCCAGCGTGCGAACTGCTCGGGAGAAGCCCAGGTGTTCCTGGGAAAACGAACGTCTGGGATGCCCTTGCCAATGTGATCTGTTGCTGATCCGACTGGGCAACTGGACCGGTGTGTGTCTCACAGGTGGAAACTGGCCAGAGAGAGAGTGACTCCACAGACACACTGACCAGAGCCCCCAGCTCCTGCGTTCTCCTTTCTCCAGTCCTTTGCCCACATATACGCCCCTCACACACACACACCTCTCCTCATCTCTCTCTACCCACATCCTCTGTCTCTCTACCCAGGTGGTGTGGTAAATGTCGGTTCTCTCTCTCTGACCGCCCCTCCCCCCCATTCCTATCCCAACAGACTGCCAGGAACTGTTGCCACCACCGCCGCCACCCCCCATGGCCCACATACAGGGTCACGGCGCCCCAGCCGCAGGGGCTGCTCCCATGGGCTCCCAGTACTGCGTGTGCAAGGTGGAGCTGTCTGTGAGTGGCCAGAACCTGCTGGACCGGGATGTCACCTCCAAGTCTGACCCCTTCTGCGTCCTCTTCACGGAGAACAATGGCCGGTGGATTGAGGTGAGCCCCGCCATGCACGTCTGTGATGGGTGGGGGTGGCTAGGTGTCTGGGGAAGGGCTTCTACTGGGTCCTGGGGCCTCCCAGTCAGGCCCTTGGAGGTAATTCGAGCGTGGGCTGGGGACTTCCTAGAAAATTGTTATTCGTAAAGTTAAAATTCTAACCCAGCTGGAGTGGCTCAGTGGTTGAGCGTCAGCCTATGAACCAGGAGGTCATGGTTTGATTCCCCGTCAGGGCACAGGCCCGGGTTTCAGACTCCGTCCCCAGTGTGGGGTGTACAGGAGGCAGCCGGTCCATGATTCTCATTATGGATGTTTCTGTCTCTCTCTCCTTCTCCTTTCCTCTCTGAAATCAATACAAATATATTTTTAAAAATTAAACTTTATTTAAATATTACTTCAAATATATTTGTATTTAAATTACTATCATTAATTCATAGATTTAGATTTATACATATACTAGAAGCCCGGTGCACGTGTACCAGTGGGGTCCCTCGGCCTGGCCTGCACCCTCTCGCAATCCAGGAACCCTTTAGGGGGATGTCGGATGGGCCCAAACTGGCAGTCCGACATCCCCCAAGGGATGTAGTAGTGCGAGAAGCAGCAGACAGCTGGGGCACCGCTCCTGCTCGTCCCGGCCTCGCTGCACCTGCCACCACCAGCCACTCATAGTGCTGCCACAGGGGCTGGAGAGACTCGTGCTCGCCAGCCGTGAGTCCGGCGCCTGGTGCCCGTTGGTCAGGTGAGCGGCACTCCCACGGTGGGAGCGCACTGACCACCAGGGGACAGCTCCTGCGTTGAGCGTCTGCCCCAGTGGTCAGTGTGCATCGTAGCTACCAGCCAGTGGTCTGGTGACTGGTTGACCGGTTGCTTAGACTTTTATATATATAGACTAGGGGCCTGGTGCACAAAAATTTGTGCACTCGGGGGGCGGTCCCTCAGCCCGGCCTGTGCCCTCTCGCAGTGTGAGACCCTTCGGGGGATGTTCACCTGGTGGCGTGCCTGGCCAGCCTGGGTGAGAGGCTGATGGCTGTTTTCAGGCTGGCCAAGCCCCCCAGTGGAGACCCTCACCCTATGGGGGTGTGGCCAGTCTGGATGAGGAGTTGAGGGCCATTTTTAGGCTGCCCACAGTCCCTTCAGGGTTCGGGTCCCTACTGGGGTGCCTGGCCAGCCTGGGTGAGGGGCTGAAGGCCATTTTCAGGCTGGCCACATCCCCTTCAGGGTTTGGGTCCCTACTGGGTTGCCTGGCCAGCCTCGGTGAGGGGCTGAGGGCTGTTTGCAGCTCCCATTGACGCAAGGTCCCAGCGAGGCTGGCTGGAAGCAGGTTTCTGGGGTTTACTTATCTTCTATAATTGAAACTTTGTTGCCTTGAGTGAAGGCCACAGCCTGCCTAGGCAGGCAATGAAGCCTCCTGTTTGCTTCAGCTCTGTGGCTTCTATAATTGAAACTTTGTTGCCTTGAGCAGAGGCCACAGCTGGCCTAGGCAGGCAGTTTCCTCCATTGCTGGCCTCCTGTTTGCTCTAGCACCATGGCTGCCGGCCACCATCTTGGCTGGGTTAATTTGCATATCATTGCTCTGACTGGCTAATGGGCATGGCTTGGCTGGTGGGCATCGCTTAGGTGTAATGGAGTGAGGGTTAATTTGCATATTACTCTTTTATTAGATTAGATAATTTTATATTTATTTATATCATAATATTTTAATTATATATATGTAGTTAAAACCTTAGAGTTTTATAAAGTGCTTGCTTCCACTTTTAAATAACGTACCCCACTTATTCCTAAATGAACACACAGTGAGGGGCAAATAGGGATAGGGGGACGCAGGCTTTAGTCTCAATGCTGGACCAAGGCCCAGTTCTGTCACTTCTTGCTGTGTGGCTTTGAGCAGGTGACAGTCCCTCTCTGAGACTGTCTCATCTGTGAAATGTGGATTTACCCCCTGCCTACCTTGAGGAATCCAGAGCTGGGGGTGTCGATGGGGCCACAGCCAAGCACTTCGGAACTGGCCTGAGAACTAGGGAGCGATGCAGGCTGAGGAAGGACATTGAGAAATCCAAACTGTTGAGACTTCCCAATCTTAAAAATTGCTTCGTTCCTGTTCCCTAAGGGTCTATGTTCATTGTAGTAAATTTGGAAAAGCCAGATGGACCGGAAGAAGAAAGTCAGAATAGTGGGGAGCCTGCCTATCAGAGAGAACCTCTGTTAAAAGTTGGGTACCCAGCCCTAGCTGGTTTGGCTCCGTGGATCGAGTGTCAGCCTGAGGACTGAAGGGTTCCAGGTTCGATCTCCAGTCAAGGGCACGTACCTCAGTTGCAGGCTCGATCCCTGGGCCATGTGGGAGGCAGCCAATTGATGTTTCTCACATTGATGTCTCCCTCTCTGTCTCTCCGTCTCCCTTTCACTATCTCTAAAAATCAATGGAAAAATTCCCTCTAGTGAGGATTAAAAACAAAGAAAGGTTGGGTACCCAGCCTTCCAGATAGTTTTATGTGAGTTTAGATTTTCCCAAATATGTATCTGTTTGTCATCATAATTAACCAGGCCACAGTGGACATCCCACTGGGTATACTGTGCTTTACAAAGACTTTCCACAGATGTTGGGTCCTTACGAAGCCAAGGAAATGGTGCTGAGACTATTGACCCATTTTACAGAGGGGCAATTGGGGCCCAGAGCCGGTAGGGACTTCTCTGTGTCACCCAGTGCTTTGGAGATGCAGCCAGAATTGGGAGGTGGGACGTGGGGTCAGTTGAGGACTCCTGGAGGGGGATGGGTAGCTCCAGGCATGAGGCCAGCCCAACTGGAGCATCCTGTGCCCTCCGCCAGGTCCCTAGAACCCATGCCTGCCCTTCAAGGAACAGTGCCCCCCACCTTCCTTGACTATCTCCCTCCCACCCAGGCCAGCCACCCTGGCTAAAAATAGCCCAAGATCAAGACCTTTGCCTGCTGCTCCAGCCCTTGGAAATGGACTGGGTGGGAGGAAAAATCAACACGGCCCAAACCCCAAAATAGACAGTCACCCAGACTCCGCGGTTTGGGGCCTCCGTGTGGAGTGGTCAGAGGGCAGGGTTCCTGTCCCAGCCCCACCACTGACCCACAGTGCCGGCCCTGTCCTCACCCAGGCCTGGTTTCCACAGTGGGTGGGACCTCTGGGCCTGCACAATTCCAGGATTCTGTACAAGGCATAAACATCTGCCCTCGGGGATGGGGAGCTAGGGATCCCTCCTTCCTGTTGCCTCTGTGAGCTTCCATGTAAAATGTGGCTTGAAAATGGATCCTCTCAAAAAGAATTAAAACGACAGTGAGTCAGAAGGGGAAACTGAGGCACAGGTGAGGAACGGGACTTGCCTTCTGTCGCTTATCTAGGCAGGACAGGGCCCGAGCTCTTATCCTGGCACCTGGGTATGACACCAGGGCGGAGTTAAGAGTGTGGGTGCTGGAGTCAGACCTGGGTTCAGATCTTTGCTCTGCCCCTCTAGCTGTTCCACCTTGGGTAAGTCACTCAACCTCCCTGTGCTTCCGTGTCCTCCTCTGTGAGCTGAGAGCAATGCTCACGGCAGCCGTCCAGGTCACTGGCCAAGTGCCTGGTACAGAGTCAGTGTCCGCGTGTGGGCAGTGGTTTCCAGCAGCCTGAGAAGGGTTGAACTCTGACCCCCGTTTCCCTGCCTCCGCTAGTACGACAGGACAGAAACTGCCATCAACAACCTCAACCCCGCATTCGCCAAGAAGTTCGTCCTCGACTACCACTTTGAGGAAGTGCAGAAGCTCAAGTTCGCCCTGTTCGACCAGGACAAGTCCAGCACACAGCTCGACGAGCATGATTTCCTGGGCCAGTTCTCCTGCAACCTGGGCGTGGTGAGCCGGGCCCTCCAGGGGGATGGGCAGTCCCTACATTCCCAGATGACACCCTGCTCCCAGGGACAGGGCAGTCCCTTGGACAGAGTCTCTCCTGCCGCCGGCTTTCCCTGGCCCTGTTTTCCTGTCTGGGTCTGGAGGGAGCATCACAAATACAGATAGTTTGAGGGTCTAGCGGGCAGAAAAGGGGGGCAGCAACCTGGTGGGTTTGGGGCCAGGTGATGGGCTCGCATCAGATGCCACTGAGCACAATGCCGGCCAGATGTTGCCACATAGGAAAGGGGACCCCGTGTGGCCAGAAGCCATCATGGTTGTTAGAAGCCATCAAGTGTGGTCTTGACTTTAGGGGTAGGAGGATCCCATCAGAAACCCAGACACCCAGGGAAGTCCTACTCTGGGGTGGGCTTGCTGTGTGACCTTGAGCAACTTCCTTTCCCTCTCTGGGCCATACTTCCCCATCTCGCTCAGCCCTGGGTGAACTTAGGGAGGTTGGGGGTTTGCAGGGCTAGGAGCCTCTGACACAATCATCCTTTATGACTGTGGACCCTTAGACAAGCCCAACCCTTTCTGACTTGGGGATAATGTTGACTGCCCAGCCTATAGGGATGGTGAGGGAATAAAATTAAAATTCCTTTGAGAGGTCCTAGTGGAGACTGAAAAGCCCTGGGCCTTGCAAGAGATGGTGCTCAATGAAAGCAAGGGTCCAGCAGTTACGTAAGAAGTGAGGGGCCTCGGTCAGGGTTCCCGCTGGCCTGTGTGCCTACACTCTCCAAAGGTAACTGAGGCCAGAGCTTAAGGCCGAGTGGTCAGCAGCAGGAAACTGACACGGGAGGGGAATCATACCCAGGACCAGACACCAGCCAAGCAGGCCGCCCAAGCCTGGAGGGAGGGGCAGGGCAGGAAATGTGGGCAGGGCTGGTGGAAGCTGTGGACTCCAGGCTGCAGTGGAGCCAGGACAAGGGAAACAGCTTCTGCCAGACCTCAGCCAGCCTCCTCCCGGCCTGCTCTCCTGGCTCCTGCTGGCGCCCCCACTGGTTGAACCCCCACAAGCCAGAAGCACAGGGGAGCCGGGTGCTCTGGGCCCCCAGGGGCACAGAGAAGGTGGAGAAGCGCAGGGAGGGGACTGGAGAGAGAGACCAGCGTAGGGGGAGTGGAACATGCTCGCATGGGCAAGGAAACCCTGGCGTTTCCTCTAAGACACAGAGCCGGGGTGGCCCCTGAAGGGGGTGGGGGTAGAGTGGGCAGAGGTGGTGGGAAGGCGGCTTTGCACTGTGGCCCCTTTTCCCTTCCGTGTTGTGTTGATCGCTGACGCAGGTGTGACTGTATTTCCTGTGCAAACCAATGAAAATACGGAGAGAGTTGGAGCCTCTCCATCACGGGAGGGAGAGGTCACCGTGGATGGCTTCGGGGGAGGCAGTTAGGGGGCTGAACCCCACCGTTGTCTCCAGATGTGAGCCTGGAAGAGCCTTTTCTTGGGGCAGCCCGGTCAGTGTCTTAACCTCCCTGGGCCTCCGTCTCCCCACAGCCCAGTGGGGTCAGCAGTCTACCCTCTGCCGCCCTGGAGCATCGCACAGCGGGAGGTGTAGCCCGCGCCTGGCACGGAGCAGCCGCTGAGAGTGGTTGAGCATCCTTCCTCCCCGCCAACCGTCACGGCGCACCTCTTTCCCTTCTCTCCCCTCAGATCGTCTCCAGCAAAAAGATCACTCGGCCTCTGCTGCTGATGAATGACAAGCCTGCCGGGAAGGGCTTGATTACGGTAGGGGGGGGGGGGGATGGGCGCCTCTCCCCTCCGCACCCCCTCCGCTTCCGCGGGCTGCCCTCCCCCATCAATGGGCTGCTTCCCTGGCAGATAATTACCAGCTTTGTTTGGAGTAAAAAGGCCCAACTTACAACTTAGCAACAGGTCTCTTAGCAACGAGCTCCCAGCTCCACACATGATGCACAGGGGCCCGCCAAGCTGGGGGTAGGGGGTTGTCAGCAACCCTCCAGCCTCCTCCTACTCCTGGGGCAGGTGCGCTCTTACTCTGGAGACCTCCAGAGCCCTACCAGCGCCCCGCCTCCCTGCCCTGGCCCCTCCTGTCCTCCGTTGGGGTCTTTCAGGGGCGCCTTGCCAGGCAGAAACGGGCTTGTGGCTGCAGCGCGCAGTGATTCCACGATGCGCAGTGATGGGCGCGGTGCACAGTGATTCCACGATGCGCAGTGATGGGCGCGGTGCACAGTAATTCCACGATGCGCAGTGATGGGCGCGGTGCACAGTGATTCCACGATGCACAGTAATTCCACGATGCGCAGTGATGGGCGCGGTGCGCAGTGATTCCACGATGCGCAGTGATGGGCGTAGTGCGCAGTGATCCTAGGTGGTGCTCAGCGATTCTTGCTCAGGTCCTTTGCGGGAAGAGCTCCTCAGTCCTCCCAGCTTCCGAGAAGGCGAGAAACCCCCTTTTGCAGGCGAGGGGACTGGAGCCCAGAGAGGAAGCGCCCTCGCCCTCAGGCAGGTGGTTCAGCTAGTGAGATTGCCTCCTGGAATGTCGCCTTCAGGCCCCAGGTGACCCGGATACCTGGCCACACAGAAGGGCGGGTAGAGGGGGCGTGGAGAATGGATGACTGTGTGAGTAGAGAGCAGAGGGAGCTCAGGTGGCTTTCATCCCTGCCCTGGGCCTCAGTTTCCCCAGCTGCATAGTGAAGTGGCTGGAATTCCTGATCCGTGGTGTTTGGAGGTGGCTTTGCTCTCCAGGTCCGCGGGGGAAGGGGGGGTGTCGGGGTGCAGGGATGCGTGAGGGAGCCCAGAACCTCTCCCTAGGGCTCAAGGCCACCCCTCAGGCCTGGTGCCTGCTATTTCTGCCCTCACCATCCCTCTCTTGAGCCACGTGGGGTCCCTTTTTGATTCCTCATATCCAGATGGGTTACCCCATTTTCAGAAGATGGAAACGGAGGTGTTGGGAAGATAAGAGACTTGTCCAAGGTCACTTGGCACTATCCCTCCCCTCGATCCCCCCTCTTAGCTCTGAAGGGTTAGCTCCTGCGGCACCCTGTGCCCACCCTGTCCCACAGGAGGCCTGGGGAGTCTGAGGCACAGGAGCTGAGCACCCCCCCATTCCTCTGGCCTCACAGATCGCTGCCCAGGAGCTGTCAGACAACCGAGTCATCACACTGAGTCTGGCGGGCAGGAAGCTGGACAAGAAGGTGAGGGGGCGGAGGAGGAGTTTCTCCTCCCGGGAGCAGTAGCCCTCCCCAGCCCCAGGCTTGTGTGGCCTAGACCTGGAACTTCTGGCCACCAGTGTCATCACCCCCCACGAGGGACAAGCCCATAGCACAGGGCTGTACTGGCCACCCCCAAGCACCTCTTCACCATTGAGGTAGTGAGTTTCCCATCACTTAGAAGTATTCAAGAAGTGGCTCCTTGTCAAGAGCCACTCCTTGGGAGCTCCCTATCTCGCTTTGTGTAAATGCTAGGATCCTTACAGTAACCTACGGGCCCCACCTGGTGTGTCTGCAGCCCCAGGCCCCCTGAGCTCACCTGTTTCACTCTCCTCACTGTCATTCTGCTTTAGCCAAATCAGCTCCTCCTTGTCCCAGAACTACACCAAGTGCCCTGCTGCCTCAGGACCTTTGCACTGGCTGTTCCCTCTGCCTGCAGTGTCCTTTTCCTTGCATATTCTCATGATGGCCCCTTGCCTCCATCACGCCTTTGCTCTTAGTTCACCTCCTCAGCAAGGTCTTCCCCAAAGTAGTAATGGTCTCTGATTCCCCCCCTCCTTTCTTTACTTGTTTCC
Organism: Murina feae; assembly: GCA_004026665.1. Lineage (NCBI taxonomy): Eukaryota > Metazoa > Chordata > Mammalia > Chiroptera > Vespertilionidae > Murina > Murina feae. Next base: position 22,490 of record PVJC01010565.1, read on the forward strand.
TTAATACTAATCGCTGCCCGATGTACATTATTATTTATTTTCTGGCTCCCCCACTTGATTATAGACTCTTCAGAGTGACAGTCTTTCAACTTAAATCGATGGATTTCAGGATATCATATCCCATCTGTAATGTGCTTGGGAGAGTTGCCATTTTTTCCGATTCCCACTGAAATAAATGAGAATCACGTCCTGCTGGGGCCTCCCCTTGCCCTGGGAATAATCACCCTTTTCAGGTCCTGCCTGGCCTAGGTGCTGGCCTCCTGCTCCCGCAGCTCCACCCTCAGGGGTTCTGAGTACAAGGGTGGGAACCCTGGGCTGGGGTGGTTTCTCCGGGCAGCAGTGGGTCCAGGGGCTGCAGCAGCTCTGGCCTCTCACTGAGCCCTGCAGAGGCCGAGGGGAGGGGGCCAGGCTGGCTCTGCCCACAGCCGCCCCGTGACACTGGGCTGGGGAGGCAGCCAGGCCACAAACCCCCTCCCGGCTGAATGTGGCAGTTGCGCCTCCCTCACCTGCATCCTTTGCTCCATCCAGGACCTCTTTGGGAAGTCAGACCCGTTTCTCGAGTTCTATAAGCCTGGAGATGATGGCAAGTGGATGCTGGTCCACAGGACGGAGGTGGGTGCGTGGGGACCTGGGGGTCTCTAAGCCAGTGGGTCTCCAGTCCAGCCAAGCAGTGCCCAGGGGAGCGTGAGGGTACCCGCAGGACTCGTGCTCCCTGCCGCAGGGATGCCCATTTCCATCCTCAGAATTGTGGTGTGGGTCTCTGCATCTTGCCACTCCCTGTCCCCACTGGGCTGATCTGACCCCAGCGCACTGCTGTCCCCTGGCCCAAGCCCACCCAGCCTTGCCCCTCACTGTCCTGCAGGTGATCAAGTACACGCTGGACCCCGTGTGGAAACCATTCACCGTGCCATTGGTGTCCCTGTGTGACGGGGACATGGAGAAGCCCATCCAGGTGAGGGGGGCCTGGGAGCCCTGCTCCCCACTCTGCCAGCTGCAGCCTTTCTGTCTACCCGAGGTGTCCTGGGGGTGCCCTGGCAAAGCTCTTTCTTTTTTCTTTTTTAAAAGTATTTTTATCGATTTCAGAGAGGAAGGAAGAGGGAGAGAGAGAAACGTCAGTGATGAGAGAGATCCTACTAGGAATTGAGCCCACAACCCGGGCATATGCCCTGACCAGGAATCGAGCCATGACCTCCTGGTTCATAGATCGATGCTCACCCACTGAGCCACGCCGGCCAGGCAGCTCTTTCTTATTAAGGTGGAGAGAGAACCCATCTTGGGGAAGGGGGAGGAGACCGGGTCCTGGCCCTGGGTTGGCCCAGCCCCTGAGTGACCTGAGCAGTGCTGCCCGCTTTGGGGGTCCCTTTCTCCAAAACAGGGTGACTGTCCTGTTGTCCCCGAGAGGTTTGCTCAGGGAGGTGAGAGGGGCTGGAGGGCTCCTCTTTGGGGGCCAGCTCTGGGGTGACCTCACTGGACCCACCCCAGGTCATATGCTACGACTATGACAATGATGGCGGCCATGACTTCATCGGCGAGTTCCAGACCTCGGTGTCACAGATGTGTAATGCTCGCGATGGCGTTCCGGTAAGAGGGGTGCTTGTGTGTGACCCCAAGACCTCAGCAGGGGCCAGGGAGGGGGCACAGGTTTTGGGGCTGTATGACTTGAATAAGACATGCAATATCTCTGAGCCTCAGTTTCCCCATCTGTCAAATGGGATGGAGTAGAGTAGGAATTAAATGAAATGATTCAGGGAAAGTGTCTAGCACATACCAAGCACACAGGAGCTGCCCATGTAACTGACCCCGAGAAGCCAGGCCCTGGGTGACAGTTCTGGGCTCATGAGTGGATATGACATGGATGTGTTGTCTTGGGGTCAGGGTAGAGGCAGCTCTCCTACCTTGGGGAGCCACAGCTTGGTGTGAACTCAGGTGGCAGGACCCATTTCTGGGTGTGGACATCCAGGAAGGCTTCCTGAAGGAGGCATGCTACCCCTGGTCGATGCTGTGGAGGGGATTCTGGGGTCCAGAGGAGGGTCAGTCCCCAGGCAGGCCCTGAGGTGAGCTTCTCTCCCTCCTCTCAGCTGGAGTTCGAGTGCATCAACCCCAAGAAGCAGAGGAAAAAGAAGAACTACAAAAACTCGGGCCTTATTATCCTGCGATCCTGCAAGGTGAGCCAACAGGGAGTCGGGGAGGCACAGGGCAGGGCTGGTGAGCCTGCGTGCCAATCCTAGTTCTGCCAATCCCGGTCCTGGCTCTGTGACTTTCAGAGCTAAACCTATCCAGGCCTCAGTTTCTTCATCTGTAAAATGGGGATGTTGATGAAGTAAAGCATGGGAAGGGTTAGTCTCATATCACATCCCCAGGCAGAGGTCTTGGAGGACATGAGATGACTTTCCTAGCTGGAGGGTCACTGTAGAGACTTGCTGCTTCCCAGGCAGGCAGCTTGCCCATTGCATGCTTGGCACCTGAGGGGCGAAGGGTGTGGACCAGCGCAGCTTGTCCTCTGGCAGGGACATCAGTGTGGGCTCAAGTAACTGTGACTCCCATGGTATAGCTGGGGTCACTGAGGCACATAGAGGCAATGAAATTCACACTAGCAGCTGCTGGGCTGTCGGGCCAGGCCCCCTGACTGGCTGGTTGCGAGGTGTCTGCCGGAACTGGGCAGAATATTCTAGAAAGCACCCTGGCCTGGGACAGCCAGAGCCCTGATGCCAGACCTGAAGGTTCTGGGTGAGTCCCGGCTCTCTCCACCAGCTGGGGGCCCCAGACCCCAGGCCTCGTGCTGGTCTGGAGACCACGCTGCCGAGCTGGGTTTAGACGCACATCTATTGTGAGGCCTCAACACAGACGCGCTGGGTGAGAGCTGAGCCAGCAGGTTGCAGCGGAGGGATTTCGGGTCCTTGTGTCTGAAACTTACGTCACTTCCATTCATGATTTAAAAAAAGTGTTCTTTATTGATTTCAGAGAGGAAAGGAGAGGGAGAGAGGGAGAGAAACATCAATGAGGAGATTCATTGATTGGCTGCCTCCTGCACGCTCCCTACTGGGGATCGAGCCCACAACCGGGGCATGTGCCCTGACCGGAATCTAAGCGTGACCTCCTGGTTCATAGGTCGATGATGTTCAACCACTGAGCCGCACTGGCTGAGCGCCCCTTTGGTGAAGTTTGACACCTGTCTGATATTTTTGTCATCAGGCCCTCCTCCTCCCCACCACTTTTGTTTATTTATTTTTTAAATATATATTTTATTGATTTTTTTCAGAGAGGAAGGGAGAGGAATAGAGAGTTAGAAACATCGATGAGAGAGAAACATCCATCAGCTGCCTCCTGCACACCTCCCATTGGGGATGTGCCCACAACCGAGGTACATGCCTTTGACCAGAATCAAACCTGAGACCCTTCAGTCCACAGGCCGATGCTCTATCCACTGAGCCAAACCAGCCAGGGCTATTTATTTATTTTTTTAACTTACATGCATTTATGTTGAGAAGAATCCTTATGACTCTGCTGAAATTGGAAGACCATTATCCTTCGCCAAAAGAGGGGCAAAGAGCACCAAAAAAAAAGCTGTTAGCAGCTTTATGAGTTCCGAGGGGAAGGCCTAGGGCCAGAGGCCAGGCCCCACTGTTAGCATGGAGGTTGGTAGGAGCTAAAGGAGCTTACGGACCAATCACATTACCCATAACTTTATGGACCCCATAACAGCTGGAAATGTTGCCTGTCATCCCATTGGTAGGTGTAACTGGCGAACCGGGCCCTGGGACCCCGCCTGCAATCATTGCGTGTGCGTAGATGTGTGTGCGCGTGCGCATGCATGTGCGTGCATGTGTGTGTATATGTGTGTGCACGCATGCGTGTGCGTCCCCACTGGGAACCCTTCCTCGGAGTGCTTTGTCCTAGAGATCTGGGTTTTGTTATAATCAGATCCAGTTCTGTCCTAGGCCTTTTCTGGTCTCCTTGACCCTGCTAAGGTTTCAGGGTGCAGAGCCGCGGCTTCAAGGTCATCCGTGAAGAGTGTGGCCCAGTGAAGGGCCAGCCCTCCGGGCAGGGCGGGGCCCCACTGACTCCCCGATTCCTTGCAGATAAACCGGAACTACTCGTTCCTGGACTACATCCTGGGAGGCTGCCAGCTCATGTTCACCGTAAGGCTCCCCCTCCCCACTGAGGATCATGCAGGAGGGACTTTCTGGGGCCCAGGGGTGGGTCTGCCCTGGCGGCTGGGCCTGAGTCCGGGCTTAGCTGCAGGTCATCGCGTGGCTGCCCAGCCCACAGAGTTGCTGGCGACACCCCTTGGAAAGGAAAAGGCCAACTTCCCCCTCGCTAGCCACAGGCCTCCCTGCCTCACCTGCTCCCTCCCTCCTCGCTCCACTCTCTCCACCTGATGCCCACTCTTCCCCGCATATGCCAAGCCCCGCTCTGGCTCTGCCTTCGGCCTTTGCGTTTGCTGTTCCTTCGGCCTGGAACTCTTTCCTGGAAGCTTCTTGTGGCTGCCGCCCTGCCATCCTACAGGCGGCACACAGAGCTCGCCCTGTGAGGGACCTTGTCTTGCCTGTTGCGCTGTCACTTCTAGTTCATCCCTCGCCACGCCGAGGTTATCGGAAGCATTTCTTGCTCACCCCTGTCCGTCCCGCCTCTAGGCTTGTTATGTTTCTGCTCCGACCTCCGCACGTGCCCAGGGCCCTGCACGGAGCAGACGCTCAGTAAATGCTGCTGGGAAGGGCTCGTTCCTCTCCGGTGGCCTGGAGTGTGCCCGGCAGACTTCTGTCCCGGTTCCTCACCCCAAGGGGAGCCTCGGGCTCCGGGGGAGAACCTGCTGGTCCCATTCTCTGCCCACCTCCCCACCTGCCTCACGGCCTCCTTCACCACCTCTAGGTCCCTGAGGCCTGGATGTCAGCTGTAGGGTTAATGGGGGGGATTGGCCCTGTTGACCTGTAATTAATTCTCCTCACCCACAGAGAGCAAGGCAGTCCCGTTCCTCCCGCATGCATGTGCCCACTCAGCAGATGGGCACTGAGCACCTCCTGGGTGCCAGGCTCTAGGCTGTGCCCCTGCAGGGGTCCCTCGAAGACTGAGACATGCCACCCTGGCCTCAGGGAGTTAACCCTTTCCCACAGCCACTGAGTCCTAAGGTGGCCATCTCCCCGCTGGGTCTCTGTCCTAACCCTCCCTTGCCAGGCAGTGCCCGCCCCTCTGTGCTGCCCCTGCAAGGTCTGGGCTGGGCTTCCCTCCACGCTGAGAGCTGGTAGAGCCCAGATCCCTGGCCACTGTCAGCCCCGGTCCCAGTGGGGCACCTGCCCGGTGCCCAGCCCTGGACCCAGTTCTGCTGGGGCATGCATCTTGCCTGCAGGGAGCATCTGGTCTGATTGGGGAGGTGGGCAGTGCCCTACCTGGCAGCCTCAGGTCCCAGGCCCCTTTGTGGTCTGAGGGATGAGGAGGAGTTGCCTGGGGGTGGGTAAGTGTCTGGGAGAAAAGGGCGCCTGCCTGGCTCTCTAAGTGGCGGGAGCCTCAGGAGTAAAGGCCTGGAAATGGGAGTGGGTGAGCTGGGAGGGTGAGGGGGAAGGAATTTGGGCTCTGAGTTGGCTTTGCACCCCATCTGGATAATAGACTTTATGCTCAGGCCACTGTGAGCCACAGCGGGCGGCAGAGCCGGAGGAGTGACACAGGTGTCAGACTGCCTTATGGGAGAGGGGCGGGCTCCCTGTGTCCCGTCAGCCTCTCTGTTCACCAGGGGTGAGAAGGGGAGCTGCTCACACTGCGGGGTCTCCTCCCCTCCCTGCAGGTCGGGATAGACTTCACAGCCTCCAACGGGAATCCCCTCGACCCCTCCTCTCTGCACTACATCAACCCCATGGGCAGCAACGAGTACCTGTCGGCCATCTGGGCTGTGGGGCAGATCATTCAGGACTACGACAGGTGAGCTGGGAGGGACTCCGCAGGTCCGCTCGGCTCCAGCCCGTGCAGCTGAGACGTGACCCCCGCCTTGGGGAGTTTCTACCTGAGGGCGAAGATAGGGGAGAAATCACTGGGGTTTCCACAGACCAGTTCACAGGTGAGGCAGGAGCTACGAGAGCACCAAAGAGAGAGGGAGCCCGGGGTATCGGGGAAACCCGCAGAGAGAAGGGGCCATTTGAATTGGGCCTTAGCGGATGAGGAGGAGTTCGCCACAGGGAACAGATGGAGGAGAGGTGTTCCAGGAGGCGGGGCACACAGGATTGAAGGTGGAGTGCCCACTGGTCAGTGGCCAGGGCTGGGGGGACAGGGTGTGAGGGAGGACAGGTGGAAGGACATGAGGCTAAGCTCCAGGGCCTTGAATGCCAACCAGGGTTCTCCTTTGGGGAGAACTTTCCCCGCCGTGAAGGAAGGCTGAGTGAGCCAGCGCCTTTCACTTCCGTCGTGCCTGGTTTAGCGGCTGCATGAGGCCCCATTGTGAGAAGGATCTAGAAGCTGCATGCAGGCCCATTGGTTAGACGCTCTGTGTCTGCCACAGTGTAGATGGGGTCAAGCCTCACCAGCCACCCAGAGGCACGTCTGCGCTCGAGGGTCCTTTGAACAGAGCTTGGCTGGAGGGGGTGAGCCTTCTCTGTGAGTGCTAGACCGAGAGCCCAGCCCTGGGGAGGGGCTTGGGAGGGGCGAGTGTGGGTGGATGCAACCCTGTGACGTTGTCTCATGTGACCTTCTCTCCTCTCTCTTATCAGTGATAAGATGTTTCCAGCTCTAGGGTTCGGGGCCCAGTTACCCCCAGACTGGAAGGTGAGTGAAGCCGGACTCTTGGCCGAGATGGGATGTGAGTGTACCTTCCCGAGATTTGCTTCGGAAAGGTCTGGCGCTCGGCCCAGATGTCCTGCCTTTGAGTTGCAGCCAAACACGTCCTCCTTTCTCATCCTGAACCTCCCACGGAGCAGGACAGTGATGCTGTCTGCACCCCCCACCCCCCCAGGGGCTGGAGGAGGGAGATGAGGAGGATACCAGACTGAGCAAATAAAAACACAAGACACCCAATGAATTTCAGATAACAAGGGTTTTTTTTAGTATAACCATGCCCTAAATATTGTCTGGGAAATGCTTATACTAAAATATCCATTGTTTATCTGAAATTCAAATTTAACTGGGCATCTGTATTCTGTCTGGCAACCCTAAAGACAGGCAGGGTCGTGAGTGTGAGATGGGACAGCATGGGCTAGAGGAGGGCCCAAATCCAGCCTGGGAATATCAAGGAAGGCTTCCTGGAGGAGGCGTGGTCCAAGCCGAGAGGGGAAGGGAAAGTAGGGATTCTCAGAGTGACTGTGGGTGGCGCTGGGGCAGGGAGCGTGGTAGAGAGAACAGCCTGTTAAAGTCTGGGCGGCAGAGGAAGCAGGCCAGTTGGAAGCACAGAGGGAAGGTGGGCGTGATGGACTGTCTATGGAAGATGGGCAGGACAGAGAGAGAGGAGGCTGGAGGGGTAGGGGGCAAGCCCTGCAGGGCCTCAAACGCATACTAAAGAGCACCCGGGGCTGCTGCGGGGTCCACGAGGAGGGTTATAATCCAGTTGGCGTTTGTGAAGGCCCACGCTGGCTGCTGAGCGGGGACTGGCTGGGGTGAGGGTGGGCAGGATGGAGAGATGGAGAGAAGGGATGATGTCCATTTTACAGGTGAAAGAACAGAGGTTCAGGTGACCTGCCCAAGGTCCCATTTGCAGGGGCCTTGATTCCAATCGGGCAGATGGACTCTGAGGTTGATTCTGAGAGGCTGCAGCCTCTCTGATGAGGCCTGGGGGTGTGCCCATAGGGGCTCCTACACCTGCGTGCCTGTCCCAGCCAGTGCGCCCGCCTGTCCACGTTGCTTGCTGCGCATGCTCTTTCCAGAGTTAGCATTCGCTTTCCACCCTCCCCAGGGAGGGTGGTTTTCACCTGGAACTTGAAAGAGTGGCTACAGGACCTTCTGGCCACCCTGTGGCAGGGGACAGGGTCCTGCAGAGCCAAACCCTGTGGCAGGGGGCAAGGTCCTGCAGGACCAAAAGGGTGCTGCCGAGGGGAGAGGGGGCAGAGAGGGAGGGCTGGTGCTGGCAGGCCCAGCAGGAGCCTGTTGCTAGGACACCAGCCAGCTTTCAGAGAGCGGGCTCCATGAGATGTTCTCTTGTGCAAAAGCCTCCTTTTAAAGGTCACAGGGCCACTGTGGGGAGACCAGGGCTTGGCCAGGCTGGAGTGCCCCAGCGGTGCCTGGAGGGATGCCAGAGCCAGGCGGGGAGAGGACAGAGAACTCTTCCCAGTCCTCCCTGCCAGGCCTGACCCCTTCAGGCACCCCGTCCCTCTCATTCTTACTGGTCTTGCTCTTGCCACATGAACCTTCTTTCCTTCCTTCCCACCCCAGGGCCTTTGCACATGGCCTTCCCCCGCCTGTTGCTCCCTTTCACTCATTTCCCACAGCGCTTCTCAGGGAGAGATCAACCCCTACCCCATCGCCAGGCCTTCTGTGACATGGGCCCCTCCTCCCTGCGGGGCACTGTCCTCATGGAACTGTGGTCACTTCTGTCTGTGTGGGCTCAATGCTGGGTGGGAGGGGCAATGGCTTCCTCCTCGCTGTGCAGCTGCTCCTGACATGCACTTGGGGTGTGTGCTTGTTGACAGTGATTTTGGGGTCCGGGGGCCTGCATAGGCAGAGGTGTTAGTTCTAAGGGTGGGAAACACTGGGGAGGAGCTAGGAGGACTGGCTCCCTGCCCCTGGGGTCTCCGTTCCTCTCTGGCCTGGGCAGGGGCTGAGGGATGCCGGAAGCGTTTCCCTGAGGAGGTGGCATGCGGGCTTGGACCTTTGAAATGAGCCAGAATTAGATGAAGGGAGCGATGGGGCCGAAGGAAGGCTGGGCGGGGAGGAACACCGTGCGTGACTCTCCTCACTTCACGGATGGGGAAACCGAGGCTTACGGAGGGCAGCTCCGAGGTCGGCTCCGTCTGAGCCTCCCTCTGCAGTCCTGCCTCTGCCAGGGCCACAGGGAGCCGTGTCTTAAGTAACTCACTGAGCAGGGCCAGGTGAGGTGAACGGGGACCATTGATTGTCCCAGGCCACGGGGAGTCCCAGGACAAAGACCTGTGGCCAGCCGGTCCCCAGGGGCCCCTAATCGGCTTGGTGTGGCCTCCGGGCAACTGGTTGTTTACTGGCGTTTTTCAGGCAAACCAGGGCAGCAAGTGTGGGAGGGGCTGTCCCCAGGTCTGTTCCTGGCCCTGCTGTGGCTCACTCCTACGCCCAGGCATCCCCTTGGCCCTCTCTGAGCCTCAGTGTTGCCACCTGGGAAACGGAGCAGCTGCCGTAGGTTACCCGAGAGGCCTGGGGTGGCAGCTCCCACAGCCCCACCCACTTGACCCCAGGCCACGTCCTCCCCCAAAGAGGGGAAAGGAGTGGGGAATGAAGGTTGGGAGGCCAAGGAAGGTAAATATCAGTCCACCCCTCGTCAGAGGGGGAGACTTTTCCCCCTTGGTCTCCAAAAGCTCCTAAAATCTGATTTGGTAGGAAATCACGGGCCCAAGGGAGACCTGTTTCCCTGGCAACCGTTTTCCTCTCTCAGCCCCCTCGGTGCAAGCCCCCCTCCAGATCACTGTAGAAGCTCATGAAGTTGCCACGGCAACGAGGACCTGGGGCGGGGAGGTGGCCCTACACCTGGAGCCCAGACTGGGGACAGAGGAGTGGGGACATCAGGGGACTGGTTCCATGCCAGGCACTTAGGGCTGAAGGAGCGAAGAACAAACCCCCCCCCCCCCCAATCCCCAGAACAGGGGTCTCCTCCTCAGGCCTCCTGCCCACCCTCCCCTCTTGGCACAGGAGGGCTCCCCAGGGGCTGGGGTCCAACCCCATCTCGAGGCGTGAGGGGCCTGCGTCTCTGGCCTGTTCTGCTGCGTAACCTTGGCACCTGGCTTCCCCTCTCCGGGCCTCAGTGTGTTGGTTTGGGAAATGGGGGCATTGGCCTCCACTGTAGTGTCAGGAGCTAATGCGTGTGTCTGGGATGGTCTGTGCCCAGACGGGAACTCCCCGTGGGCCCGACTCTTCACCCTCCTAATGAAAACCCTCATCGCAAGGCAGGAACACCTGCTGAGGCCTGTGGGTTTATGGAAAGTGAGCGAAGGAGGCAGCCTGGCCTTCCGTAGACGTGAGACCATGGGCACATTCTAGAATGCGCTGCGTCTCAGTTTCATCATCTAAAAAATGGGGCAATAGCTGGCCTTTCCCCACTGGGCGATGCGAGGAAGGAGCGAGGGGATGATTGCGAAGCAGGAACTTGGGGCGTGGCACGCGGTAGGGAAGGGGGCTGAGTGGGGAGTTTGGACCAGCAGGAGGAGGGAGAGTGGGGGGACCCCCTTCTGAGTTCTGGCTCTCCTGAGGCCCCGGGTTCTGCAGCCACCCAGTCCCGCCTGCAGCCCTGATGGGGTCTAGTTCTGGTCCATGCGTGTTCCCCGTGCAATGGCGACCAGCGTGTGCGGAGCAGCCTGTGATGCAGGGGAACTCAGGTTCTGGCCCCAGCACACGCGAGAGCTGGTGACGAAGGGGCATTCCGAGCGCTCCTGGGCCCACCGCCTCAGAGGCACCTCTGCCCCACTCAGGCAGCCCCGATCCTGAGGGTGGATCAGGGTGATGTGGAGGGTTTTCGGGGGGCTTCTCAGTGCGGCTCAGACCCAGCAGTGGAGGTTAAGCAGATGTGGGGGCATCAGTAGCCCTGACCTTGGAGAGGGGAGCAGTAAAGAGCCAGGTGTCCACAGAGGGAATCCGGGCACAGCAGGGGCGTGGCCTGGGACCAGGTTTGGGGCCAGGAGGCTGCCAGCTGAGCATCTTCTCTGCATTTCAGGTCTCCCATGAGTTTGCCATCAACTTCAACCCCACCAACCCCTTCTGCTCAGGTGAGCCTCAAGCTTCCCCACACCTGCCCTGGGCCAGCTTCCTGAGCGGAGGGAGGGCGGAGTACAGGCCTACAGGCTTCTGTACCTTCCTCTCCCCTCCCCTCCTGGCTTTCTGAAAATGAGAAAGATGGGGGCTGGAGTTGCAGGTTGGAGTCAGGCGGTCCTGGGTTCAAGATTAGCTGCTGCCCTTTCCTGGCTGTGTGACCTTGGAGAGATCCCTGCACTTCTGAGCCTTTGGCTTCTCACCTGCCCAGAGAGATGTGGTACCTGCTTAGCTCACATCACTGTGGTCAGGTGAGAATTCAGGAAAGCGCTGATAGGAAGCCCTGGGTAGACCAGGAGAGGGTAAGGGTGGAAGATTACACCCCTGCCTCTCACCTCCTGCCAGCTCTGGCTGGGAGGGCCCAGCCCTGCCCTGCTCCACCTTTCACGAGAGCCTCGGCACTGAAAGTTGCCTGGGGCAGGCAGTGAGCAGGCAGTCTGTGTTCAGCCCTGGACCCCAAGGTCTCAGAGGAGCCCCGGAGTCCATCAGAAAGTACTGGAGGAGGAAAAGGGGCTCCGGGTGGGTATGGAAGGGGGTGGTCCTGCCATCATGGGGCTTTCAGCCTAGGATTTGCCTGGGTGAGCCACCCACCTTCCTGGGGGAGCCCCAAAACTGGCCTGGTTTGTACTTGGAGGGGAAAGGCATCAAGTCCCCAACTTGGGGACGATGCTGAGACTGAGAAGCCACAGGTTGGCAAGAAATGTGACCCTGCACTCCTGCTGGCGTCTGGTTTGGGGTGGGTCTCCCGAGGTATTTCGTCCGTTAGTCACCCTCACTTCTGGCCGGACCTTGTAGAGAGGACCACAGGGCAGGTGGGATATTCTCGAGCTCAGAATGGTGGCTGTTTACACAGCACCTACTGTGTGCAGGGGTGGGGGAAGCAGCGCAGTCCCCCCAGCAAGCCCAAGCAAAAGCCACAGCGTGTTCCAAACGGACTTCCTGATGGCTCCCCATGGCCCTGACCTGTCATCGCAGGCTTTGCTGCACCCCCTCCCGCCAACTGCCCAAAAAGTAGGTTAACAGTCTCATGAACAGGAAACAGGCTCAGGAAGATTAAACTGGCTGCAGGTCCCACAGCTAGGAAGGTGCCAAAGGTAGGATTTGAACTCAGGTCTGTTTGACTCCACATTTGGGGTTCTCTATACCGCCCTGCCCTGCCCTCTGGGAGCTTCCAGTGGGGGCATTCGGGGTGAGCAACTGGGATGAGAGAAGGCGCAGGCTGAGGGAGCACCCGGCTGACCTAGACTCTCATCTCTGTGGCAGGCGTGGATGGCATCGCCCAGGCATACTCTGCTTGCCTGCCCCACATCCGCTTCTATGGTCCCACCAATTTCTCTCCCATCGTCAACCACGTGGCCCGGTTTGCAGCCCAGGCCACACAGCAGCAGACGGCAACGGTGAGTAGGGGCCTGAGACAAGCCCCTCCCCAGCTCTGAGCCTGTTTCCTTTCGGAAATGGGGGAGGGAAAGCTGCGGGGGTGCTGTGAGCATCTGGGGCACCATCAATGGGACAGTGTCTGGGACTGGCCTGGGAGTGGCTTTTTATAAAATTCCTGGGGCTTTGGGCTGGAATTGTTTGGATGCCTGCAGCCAGCCAGGCCATTGTCCTGCCCAGGCTATTACCCGCCTAAGCCAGCTTTCAAAGGAATGGAAAAAAGACCTGCATTCTGGCTTAAGGGGAAAAAGCAGGAGGGGGAGCAGGAAGGAAGCCAGCAGCCCTCCGGGGCCCTTGGGGCCCTTTCACCTGCTGTGAACTGGTGGACTGAGGTGGAGGTGGGGTCCGGGAGACCTGGGTCCCTACTGGCTGGATCCTAGGTCTGCAGGGGGCCTGGGCCCCGGGGAGGGCCAGGAAGGTGCCTGTGTGTTCCGGGGGAACTGCTGAGGGGAGAACTGGCCCATTCCCTGAGCAAGTCTGCATCCTGACCAGTCCTAATCCTCCCAACACTCAGCTCCTTTGTGGTGACCTGGGCCTCCCTTGGGAGCCAGCTCCCTCCTGTTGCCCACCCCAGCTCGGGCCAGCTCCATCCGTCTCTGAGCCACGGAGAGGGGCCAGGGCGTCTCTATTGGCTCCTCTTACACCAAGAATGGCTCCTGATAGGTCTCTACCTCCTGCCAGTCCTGGGTCCCGTCTCACCTTGCACAAAATATGGGGGCGGCGGGCTGGCTGATGCCATTGTGGCCCTGTGGGAAGTGGCTCACCTGTCTGAATTCAAATGACGGACTGGGAACAGTCTGGCGAAAATGAGACCTTTAATACCCTGTGGAGAGGGGGCGTCCGTCCCATTGCACAGGCACACCTGGGGCAGCGCGCAGGGCCTATTCATTTAGTCCCTCCTCCGGCTCCTCATTGGCTGAGAACTGTGGGGTCACCTGTCTCCTCACACATCGCTTAGATCTTGCTGTCTCCCGTTGGGCCATTCAAAAAAAAAAAAAAAAAATGGGCTGAGGCCTTTCTAGCTGCCTCCACCTCCCCTGTCTGGCTGAGGCAGACACCCGGGGGTTTCCACCATGATGCTGCCCTCAGGCAGTTCTTTGTTCCTCTTCCCTCCTCCCTCCATTGTCTGCCCTGGGGAAATTCAGCAAATTCGTCAAAAGCCAACCGTGCTGGAGATGGATCACAGAGGTCCATTTCCTGCAGTCCCAAGCTCTGGGAGCTCCCCAAACCCTGTTCCTACTCCAGCGCCCCCACTTCATGGCTGTGTGACTCTCATCAGGTTGCTTAAGGTCTCTGGGCCTGCGTCCTCACCTGAACAATGCAGGCAATGGCACAGCTCTTGCCTAATAGAAGCATGGTGAGGATTCAGCCGGATGAGCATGGACACTGCTCAGCACAGTGCCCCGCGCACCAGGAGTGCTTGGAGTGTGGGTGGCTGTATCCTCTGAGGCTGTCTCTGGGGCCAGCATTTGGTGATGCCCGGCACACTTAGGCCTGAGGCAAAAGAAAAGAACCTGTGCATTAACTGATGCTTTTCTACAGCCGCTTTGGGGGGACACTTGGTGTGGCTTCACCCTCCCTGTTCCCAGACACGCGCACACGCACGCACACCCACGCACAGGAAAGAGAGCAGGTGGTAGGAAGCGTCTCTCTAGGCAGAGCTGTACTCCATTCATTCACACAGCACAGCTTTTGTTTTTAAATATATTTTTATTGATTTCAGAGAGGGAGAGAAAGAGAAACATCAATGATGAGAGTATCATTGACCAGCTGCCTCCTGCACGCCCCGCACTGGGGATTGAGCCCACAACCTGGGCATGTGCTCTGACCAAAATCTGAACCATGACCTCCTGGCTCAGAGGTCAATGCTCAGCCACACAACCCATCTGTACTGAGAATATTTCTGTGTAGAACCGGGGGGTGGGGGGATGATGGAGGCGGGGGTGGGGGCAGGGAGACTGTGATACACAAGATATGGCCTCTGTCCTCCCAGAGCCTGCAGTCTAGTGGGGGGCCAGGCCAGAGAGATGCAAGGCGACAGTAGAGTCATAAAGGTGGGACCCGACCCAAGGGCGTAGGAGGGTTTCTTGGAGAAGTGATGTCCAGGCTGAGGCTCAGAGGATGCTTGAGGGTTAGCCTCGAGTTGTGTGTGTGCATGTGCATGTGCGAACATGCGTGCATGCACGCGGAGCATCCCAGGCAGAGGGAACAGCACGTGCAAAGCCTGGAGGCATGGTGTGTGGGCATAACTGAAGGAGAGTGTGGTGGAGGGGGGCTGAGCAGCGCCCACAGCGCTGTGTGGAAGGTGGTGAGGAATCTGAATTTGGCCTTCAGGGCAGAGGGGAGCCTCTGAAGAGTAAGAGGTTCTGGTGGGGCCAGGGGACTCCTACTATGGGGCTTCATTTCCCCTCTGTTCTGGCCCATAAGACTCGGGCCATCTTGTCCATGGCCCATTCCTGGTTGGCCTCCTAGGTGTCTGGTGGTCCGTGGAGGGGGCCTGGGAAGCAGCCTGGACCCTGGGGATTTCCCCCCTTCCACTCCCACCCCAGGGCCCTCGGCAAACCCACTTCTCAGAAATAAGCCAGGGAATGAGTGCAGACTGCCTGGAACTGTGTGGTCAAGTTGGTTTCTTATCAATCACATCAAATGTTAAGTGGGTTAATGGCTGGTTACAGTCCTAGAAACCCCAAGAACCTCTGGCAAAGGCAGAAGATGCAAGGCGAGCCTTGAAGGGTGCTGGGAGTTTGGGTCTGGGGTTCAACCTGACTGTGATGGGCTACATTTCTGGAGCACAGACAGGGTGAGGTGGAGAAGAGGGTTCAAGGGGCTATCCTGAGCATTGTTGGGGGGGGGCGGGGAGAGTGCCCCAAGGAGGAGCCCCCCTTGGGCAACGCTGGCAGTGGAAACAGAGCTCAGGGCTGGAGGCCTTCACATCTGCTTGGGACGGAGGGGGAGACGCCCAGGTGGGTTTTGGAGCTGAGGCTCAGAAGGGTGTGCCACCAGGAGAGGCTCCCACGGAGGTGGGGAATCTTGGGGTAGTGCAGACCAGGACTGTCTGTGGGGACAGCAGAGCCCCTGCCCCCTCCCAGGTCCCTCCTGAGCTGTGTGTGACGGGGGGAGGGGAGAGGGAAGGGACGTGGACCCCTGGGGTTGTAATGAACCCTAGAGGCTCCTGGACAACCTGGGCTCTGCCCATGATGGGCAAGGAGCCCAGGACTTCCATCGCCAAGGCCGGTGACGCCAAGCTGAGGACAAACATGAGTGTGGGCTTTGCGACAAGCTGGTTGGCACCCAGGAGCGAAGTGGAAGTCCAGTGCCACGGCTCTGGACCCTGCCCTGGGCTGCTATGTTGGACATTCTGGCCTGACGCTACGGTGCTGGGTGAGGGTGCAGGCTCCACTCCTGGAGACAACTGCGGGCAAAGGAGGGTGCTGTGGGAAAAACCCCAACTTTGGAGTCAGCTAGGCTTGGTTCAGAATTGAGACTGGCTGGGAGGCCTGAAGTCAACCTCACTCGGTGCGTCGTCTCTGAAAGACTTGCCGTGGGAAGGTGCAGGGAGGGCCTTCCTCCCCCAGATAGCTGGTGCCCACAGCCCTGCAACAGCTCGGGCCCTGTGCGTGGCTACCTCCCACGACAGGGCTGAGGGGGCTCAGGTCTCCCAGTGCAGACGTGGGGCTGACTGCCATGGGGAGCCAACAGGGCCGAGAGGGGTGGAGGATGGGAGGCCTGTCCCACCCATTCTCTTGCTCCCTCACTGCCAGGCTTCTCAGTTCCTGTCTTCCTACCAGCCAGGTGCCCGGGACTATTTCTGGTGGATGGAAGCACCCGACTTAGGGAAGGGTTGCTGGGATGGGGGGCTGGCAGCAGCAGCTCTTCACTGCAGGGGTTTAGGCCACCATCTCCATAGCAACAGGTATCCCCAGTCAAGAGTTTGATCTCTTAAAGGCACAGTGCAGGAACCAGCCTACTGCTGCCAGGACTGGGATTAGGATCGTGGGGTTCATGCCTCCATGTGACTCAGCACCTCCTTCCTTCTAGTTTGTGCTTGGGGGACAGGCCGGAGAGCAAGGCATCCTAGGGCTGAACTTGTACCCCCTGTACGTCCCTCAGGGAGCAGATGGGTGTGAAGGTGGCCACATGCTGCCTTGGGCCTGCTGTCCACGACCTTGACCGGTCTGGGCCCGTTTTCTCTCCTGAGAAGCAGAAGGGTTGGCGTAAAAGGCAAGAGCTCTAAGCAGAGATGAGGGCTCTCCTATTTATGGATGGGGAAAACAGTTCCCCCAGAAAGGGGCCAAAGGGTGCCAAGGACAGAGCCGAGTTGAAAACAAAGTCTCAGGCTGAGACTGGGTCGGGCTTTAAAAAGACAACAGGGCTGCAGGGGTGACGGTGCCGGAGGTGGCTGGGACCCGGCTACAGCTGGGGAGTCACCTTCCTCCCATGGGTCAGAGGGCTGTGAAGGGCGGGGGCGGGGTGGGATGGGAGGGGGAAGGGGCCTCAGAGCCCTGTTGAGTGCCCACTGACCTCCTCCCCACAGCAATACTTCATCCTCCTCATCATCACGGACGGCGTCATCAGCGACATGGAGGAGACACGGCACGCTGTGGTGCAGGCTTCCAAGCTGCCCATGTCCATCATCATCGTGGGCGTGGGCAACGCCGACTTCACTGCCATGGAGTTCCTGGACGGGGACAGCCGCAGGCTGCGCTCCCACACAGGGGAGGAGGCGGCCCGAGACATTGTGCAGTTCGTGCCCTTCCGAGAGTTCCGCAGCGTGAGTGGGGCCCGGCTGGGGAGGGGCGTCACTGGGCCCCAAGAGCCATAAAAATCAAGAATGAAGATCTCGGGATTGTGTGCCCAGGCCTAGGATCCATTCTCAGCTCCATTGACGTGCACTAGGGCACAGAGTGCCAGGTGCCATGCCAGGCCCTGCCCTCTCACTCTGACCAGAAGTCAGTTACCTGCGTGAGGCCGATTTCAGGAGACAGCGGGGCGAGAGCAAAGGCCTAGAGGTGGGAGGCTTTCCTCATCCACTGGCCCGGCCTCCTCACGTCCCAGATGGGAACCAGGCTCCTCTCCCTAAGGGCCTCTGCAGGGAGGACTGGCTCCTGGAGTGACTGTGCCAAGTGCAGGTGACCCCAGGTCGGCCCACGGAAGGCTGTGGCTGGGTCCGTGAGGAGCCTCTCAGATGCCACCCCTGTACTGCCAGCCTGGGGCCTGACTTGTATTTGACCAGGGGCACACTGTATGGCCTTGGACAAGTCCTTGACCTCTTTGGGGCTCAGTTCTCTCAGCTATGAGGCCCCCTTCTCCCCAGATGCTCTGGCTCAGAAAGTTCCAGCAAGAACTGACCATGCTTGCCCTAGCCGGTTTGTCTCAGTGGATAGAGTGTCAGCCCTCAAACTGAAGGGTCGCGGGTCCAATTCCAGTCAAGAGCATGTACACCCCCAATGGGAGGCAACCAATCAATGTGTCACTCTCACACTTGTTTCTCTCTGTCTCTCCCCTTCCCTTCCACTCTAATATTAACAGAAGAGTACCCTCGGGTGAGCATTAACAGCAGCAGCAGAACTAACCACTCTGTTGTCCCCGGTGGTCTCACATCTCTGCCCAGTATCCCCCGGGTTTGCCTAAGACAGTCCAGTTCCTTCTCTGGAGCATTAGCCGTCTGAGGACAAACGCCAGGCAGCAGCCATCACTCATGCTCGCCCACAGTGACCGAGCACCCCCGGTGCCTGGCCTGGGTGTCAGCATGAACCACTCGGCCCACTTAGACCAGCCAAGGTGCTAGGGATGTGTCTGCCACCTGAGAAGGCTGTGCCGCAGCTTGCCTCCCAAGGGCTCTTGACTAGAAAAGCCTCCCACACACAAATTCTTTCTAAAATGTTACTCCCAGGCACCCCAGGTGCTCAAGGAAAGAGTTACACTGAGTCCGGCCGGTGTGGTTCAGTGGTTGAGCATCAACCTATGAACCAAGAGGTCACGGTTCAATACCCTGTCGGGGCATATGACCAGGTTGTGGGCTTGATCCCCAGTTGGGGGTCTTGCATGAGGCAGCTGATCAATGATTCTCATCATAGATGTTTCTCTCTCCCTTCCTCTCTGAGCTCAACAAAGATATATTAAAACATAGTTACATGTAACTCCAAGGCACTGCTAATGGTGGGACTTCAGGCAAGGACAGGGATGAGGGGCCCCAGTTTAGACAGCCCTGGCCCCAGCCGATCTGTCCAGGGACGCCTTGGGGAGCAGGTCTCTGAGAAGAGTGCCCATCACGACTTCTGCTCAGTAACCCTTATTCTCTCCTCTCTAAACCCCACCCTCCACCCCACCCTGCAGGCAGCAAAAGAAACCTTGGCCAAAGCTGTGCTGGCGGAGCTGCCCCAACAAGTTGTGCAGTATTTCAAGCATAAAAACCTGCCCCCCACCAACTCGGAGCCTGCCTGAGCCAGCCCCCAGCAGCAGCATGCGCTGGCCTCCTGCCCACCCCCCCAGGAACATGCACGCTCACCCTGCTTCCTTACGGGGGAGCGTTTTTATTTTTATTTTTTAACCGATCCACATTTATTTTTTACAATCGGACCTCCACCCCCAGTGTCTCCCAGCCCAGCTGGGCTTCCTTTGTTGGAGTCGACTGGTGATGCTTCCAGGCCAAACGGGCCTCCTCTCCTTCTGTCCCCGCCACTCCTGAGTATTGAATGTACTTTGTATAATTTTTGTGGAATTATTACTGTTATTAAAGAGAATAAAATTTTTACAACCACGACTAGCTGCTGACTCTGAGAGGAACGTGTCCCTGGCTCACACACTGCGTCGCAGCCCGCACCTAATTCCTGCTCCAACAGCATTCTACTCGTTACACTTGGGGTAATAAGGAGGCTCAGACGTCCCTGTGTCAGCTCCTTCCTCAGCCGGACCCGGTGGGCTCACTATGCTGGGAAATGAACATGAAAAGCCCCCCCCGCCCGCAAGCCTGGGGGACCTGCACTCCACGTGAACAGGAAGACTTCTACGAAACTGGGACAGGCCCTGGCACAATGTACATGCTCAGTAAACACTGGCTGAGCAGAATGCACAGGCCCCACCAGCTTCTGGGTTTCCTGGCCCCTGCAGAGCCCACACCAGTGTTTCGGGATGCTCCCGAAAAGACCTCAAGAGGCCTATGTGTACCCGATAACTGACATTTACATTAAGCACCATTTATACTGGAGTTCGCCCACGTTGGCCCTGCCAATATCACATGGTCATCACCCACCGCTTCTTCCTCTTGGTCCAAACTTTGTGCCCCCACTCCCTACACACACAGGACAGCAGTCACTGCCACCCATTTGCTGCCCTTCCAGGTGTCTCAGACACCGGGGTCCGCCCTGTGGGAAAGGCTCTCTGGCCTCAGGATGCCAACAGGGCTGCTCTGATCCCCTCTGGGCTCAGACCATGAAACCAGCCAGGAAACCCTTCCCTTAAACCCCCGCCACCCTCAGTTCCCACCGCTCGCCCACACATCTTTCTCTTATCCCCCTCTCCTGGGGTACCACGCAGAGTTGACTGGTGTATAACCAATAACTGACCTTTATATTAAGCGCCGTTCTCCGCTCCATGTTTAAGTACTTCACAGGCATAATCCTGGCGAACCCTCCCAACAGCCCGTCCAGGACCATTTCGGAGCCGCGCACACAAGCAGGCAGCCAGTCGAGTCTCAGAGGCAGAGCCAGACCTTAGACCCAGGTCTGCAGACTCCAGAGCCCACACTCGCCCCCTGCATTGAACGTCCTCCCTCAACCCTCCAAGGGTCTCTGCTGCAGCTGGTGGTTTGTCCTTCCTCTCTACTGGACCTGGGAAGCCACTCACCTTGACCCCCGCCCCCCCCAGGTAATACTAGAGGCCGTTACACCTGGGTGGTGCACCAGGCAGGGTCCCACCTACGGGTGCCTGGTGACCTCAGGAACCAGTGTCTACCTGGCAGAAGCGAGAGGGATATCTTCGTCCTAAATTTTCTTTCTTTTTCACCCTAAGTTTTCAATGCGTCTGCTGATTCTGTGGTCCCAAAAGTCGGCTAAGATATCCTCTAGGGACACCCTCGCTTCTGAGAGGGCTACAGGCCTGCCTGGAGCCTGATCCCCCCAAGAACATTGGGGACTCACACAAAGGTCTCCTTGTTTTTCTGGAGGGGCTGAAGATGACAGCTGAGCCGTATACCCACGGCTAGGACGCCCGAGCCAAGGAACCGCGTGTGCCTGAGCAATTAACATTTAGCTGAGAGGGAAGCACACAGAACCAGCTGCTGGTGGCAGCTCTGACAACCAGATCTGACCCTTCGTCCTGTCAGTGTTCTCGCTACAACTGAGGAATGCCAGCAGGATGCACAGACCCGCCACCAAGCTCCAACCCCCGCCTGCAAACAGGGAGGCTGGCCTAACAGTGCTAATGGGATGGCTACTATCCACTGAGCACTGTGCCAGCTTCCACACCAAGGAGCCACCTAGTGATCTCGCCTTCGCTAGGAAGCTGGTGTCACTGTACTTATCAAGGAGGAAACTGAGGCCCAGGGGTTAGGGGCCTTGCCCGTGACCCAGCTAGTGCATGTCTGGTCCAAGCTCACGGCCACTGTGGCACCTCTACAGAGGGTGGCACCAGGCCAAGTTCCCAGGAAGAAGC
>PVJC01010566.1:0-43444 GCA_004026665.1 Murina feae
TTGTAATAGAATGAAGATATTTTTATATATACAAGGAGTCAAATCATTTATCTCTTATGCTCCCTTTGTCGAGAAGTAAATGGCCAGAAAACGTGTACTTTTATGACAAAAATAAAAATACATAAAAATGCTCTCTCCAGGGAGCATGTGCATGCCTTCCCTGCCCGCTTTCCCCAGGTGCATTTTCTTTCCACTCTCTCCTAAACTCCAAGGACCTTCCTTTTGCCTCTGTAACTTGCTTCCTAAGCCTATTTAGTTTACAGCTTACTTCTCTTACCTCTGTGTCTTTCTAAATAAGCTTTCTCTTATAGTTCGAAAAATAAAATAAAAAAAGAACACAAGAAGAAAAAAGGATGGGGGGACGAGAAGATTCTCACAACAGAGGCGTCAGCACAAAAGAGAGGCAAAAAGAGTGGAAGAAGGACGCTGAAGGAAGCACCTGGGATGACAACTATACGACAGGCCTAGAAAGCTTCGGTGCCATTTGAAATTTAAGAGCTTTAGGAGGAATGTCTCCAAGAAAAGTAATCTATTTGAACACAGAGGGGAATTCTTGCTTCTGGAGGTAGGGAGATGAATTAAAGATAAGACATTAGAGTAAAAAGCAGTAAAAAAAAAAAAAAAAAATGAAGCAAATTGACCAAGAACAAAAAAGTAATCATATCACTCTACATCACTTATCTTTGAATAATACTTTGCAGGCATAATAAGATCAACATGTTATTAGTTTAGGTCCAAACTATGATCATAGTTTGGCTGCAGATGCTAATGTAGTTATTTTCCAGAACATATTACTTTCTTTGGGGTTTTAGTGGTCAGATACAAAAATAGCTCCACAAATATAAATACACTGTAAAATTACCATGGTAGGTCACGCTTAACCAAAGGTTATACTGATTCTCTTTTTATTAGAGAATTAAATATTAAAATCTCTTTAATATTCCATGCTATGAGAAAAGTGCAGAACTCTCATTTAAAAGGATCTGTTCCTTGTTTATAATGTTTATGGGTAGAAATAAAGATGAGAAAATTACATTTTTAGTCCATTTGCAGAACCGGGAAATTTGTCTTATTTAAGGCTCCTAAAATAATAATAGTAAATAGTACTATTATAATTAGCATTGTTGTTATTTCTAAAGATTTAATTTTACCATAAAACAAAAAACATTCGGTCATTTGCAAGTCCCTTGCACTATTGAATTATGTAACTTCCTCTTCCTTTAAAATCTCAGTCACATTGTAAACCAGATTGCCCTAAACTTACAATGTTAACCTTTATTCCAGAACACATTTCCCTCCTCAGGGTTTCATATCAACAAGATTATGAACAATGTTTTGTTAAACAATGAAGTCACCACTTAAAACACTCCACAGCTGACTTTCCTAGAACCAATTTGTTTATGCAATTCTAGAGACTCTAACTTAGAGGACAACAGTTTTCTGAAAAGAAATATATGTACTGCAAATTATATTTTGTCAATTCAATCACTTTTTAAGTGCATTTTTTAAATAGGTGTTCCCTATTTTAAAAGAACACTGAAATAAGTCATTTTGTAAGGCCTTAAAACTTGTGAAAGTAAATAATTATTCCTTAGTAAATATCAGTTTTTCAGTTTGGATAGGTGTAGCTGATTATTTCATAATAAAACAATCCTGTGTAATAATAATAGTTTCTGTTTCTAAATGATCATTTCTCTGAGGTATTTATAGTGTTTACAAAGCTATTTTTAAAACTTCTTTCAATATAGATGAGTTTGCCACAGGGAAGTAGTCATCTATACTAAAAATTCCAGCATAATCATAAGCCACACCTTTGACAAGTGATAAAAATATGGTTGGTTGACATACCAATGTTTAGCTTGTAGATATAAGTTAAATTAATTTATAGTATGGCATTTGGCTCCCCTTTCAAAGATGTGTGTTGAATTCTGCTCTCTTAAAAAATTAAAATAAATTTGACCATAGTTAAAAAATCCTTCCTTTCACAAAATAGAAATATTGTGTGAGCTTATCAAAAATTCTTCAAGCAAAGGTAAAGTAACTTGTGACTTTAAAAAAGGGAGAGTATTTCAATTGTCAATTGGGTCACTTATTTTGTTTCAAGGCTCTATTTCCTTCTTTTTTATGCCCCCCATCATCTCATATAATAAAATGGTAATATGCAAATTGACCAAGGTGGAACAACCAGTCGCTATGACATGTACTGACCACCAGGGGGCAGATGCTCAACATACAAGCTGCCCCCTGGTGGTCAGTGCACTCCCTCAGGGGGAGTGCTGCTCAGCCACAAGCCAGGCTGATGGTTGGCAAGCACAGCAGCAGTGGCAGGAGAGGCTCCTAGGCAGTGCTAGGGATGTCTGATTAAGCTGTCAGTCAGACATCCCCCAAGGGCTCCCAGACAGCTAAAGGGTGTAGGCTGGACCCCCCACCCCCAGTGAATGAATGTCGTGCACTGGGCCTCAGTGATAAGTAATATTTATGTGGACCCTGGGAAATAAAAAAGAGACCTTCTGCCCTGACCGATTTGGCTCAGTGGATAGAGTGTCTGCCTGCGGACTCAGGGGTCCCAGGTTCGATTCCAGTCAAAGGCGGGCACATCCCCAGTGGGGAGTGTGCAGGAGGCAGCTGATCGATGTTTCTCTCTCATCAATGTTTCTAACTTTCTATCCCTCTTTCTCTCTGTGAAAAATCAATAAAATATATTTTTTTTAAAAGAGACCTTCTAAGGAGAGCTCCTAGTGGCTAAATGAGCTGAAATGAAAACAAAACAAAAAACCCAGTGCCTAGCAGCCATTTCTACACAGGAACCTCTCAGGCAAACTGCACTTTGCCTACCTGCACAGTCTTCGTGTAATCTGAACCAGCCCTTATAATGGAGCTCCTGGAATCCTACTTTAACCAAGAGGACCAAAGCTTTCCCCATCCAATCAGAGCTGCCATAGCTATATCACCATCAGCTTCTTAACTATCCAGTCAGAGCAGTTTCATTTTGACTAATCAGGATAGTGTCTTTTGGACCAATGAAATGCAAGGATTTGGATTTGGAGTCCTTATTTGCATGAGGAAAAACCAATCAGGGAACAGGGCAGGGACTTCTGTCTGTATAAGTCAGCTGTCTTCTGGCTTTGAGTGCAATTTTCCTTTCTAGGGAACACTAAAGACTGTTTTCCCGGCTGCTGCTGAAATACCAAAGATTTTTCAAAAGAGCAGAGCAGAGCAGACTAGACCAGACCAGACCAGAACAGACCTGGGTAGAGCAGACCAGCAGGGAGCAGAGCAGACCTGTCTAGCCAGAGAGAGCCTGACTCAAGGGCACCTGACCCCAGGGCCCCTTTACAGCTGTGTTGTATCACAGTTGAGTTGTTAGCACTGAATAAAGTTTCCTTCTTCACCATATCCTAAACTGGGGATTCCCACTGGCTGTGAGTTGATGCCAACACTTTCATGGGCACTTACAAGGACAGAAATTTAAATATATGTTAGCCTACTCCATGCAAGATTCTTCTAACAGAAAATATAAAGAGGTGATTGATAATACACGAGAATTTACTATGGTACAATTGAAATAGCCATGTTGGTAAAAGGGTACAGCTCTTTCTACATCAGCGTTCAAAATGATCACCATAGGAACACCAACTACAATATTTTGTGGCCACTTACAATAATGTTTAATACTATCTGGAATATTTAAGAGCATCTGGGTCCCGTTAAGAAAGTAAAATCATTGAATTCTCTGAATACATGCACATTTCACAGGAGAAGCACGACACTGACATTTGGGTGGCCCTGGGTTCCAGAATTCATTGGCTGGCGTTTCTTACCCCACAGGACAGTACTCTTTCCGTATGTTAAAAATTGTGTTTGCTTTTAACTGTAGAACTCTATTTGGGATTCCTCTCTAAGATGTGAATACACACACCCTTAAAAAGAATGCCAAAGGCTCTGTTCCAAATTACACACGGCCAACGTGTTCCAGATGCTCGTATTAATTGTATTTACACAGCCAGGAAGATGCATAATTTCTGAACTGCATTCATATGGAAAGTTACTGTAGTTTCTTTCATTCATTTAGTTTCTTTTGTGGACAATGGGGTGATTACATTAATTTGACCTTTGCTCTTGTTTTTGTCCTTGCTGTGTAATATTACATGTAAGCAGAAATGGTCTTTTTTGTACTAAACATTACTTCATCTTACATCAAATGGTGTTTAATGCCTGGCACAATGCCCGAGGAACAGAAAAAAACTTTCTAGAATTCCCCTATTTTTCTGTTTCTAGGACTCACATTGTTTTTCACATTTTAACTCTTCAGAGCTGAAGATTTCTGTCATAATCAATGTTAATGGACTATTTCAGCTGCCAGGTCAAAATGTAAGCGGAGACAGTCTTCTTTACCTGCTCACCTATCCTCTTCAGCCATGCTCAATGGTACCCCTTGGACAGAGTGTCACCTAGTTGCATTATTTGCATTGAAAGCACTTCCAACTGTTAAAATTTCCCCCGCAATTTTCTTTCTTTTAAATATATTTTTATTGATTTCAGAGAGGAAGGGGCGGGGGGGAGAGAGAGAGAGAGAGAGAGAGAGAGAGAGAGAGAGAGAGAGAGAGAGAGAGAGAAAACAACATTAATGATGAGAATCATTGAATGGCTGCCTCCTCCTACTGGGGGTTGAGCCAGACACCTGGCATGTGTCCTGACTGGGAATCCAACTGTGACCTCCTGGTTCATAGGTCAATGCTCAACCACTGAACCACACTGGCTGGACTTCATTTTTAATTTAAGTTAGGATTCCTGTTGTCCCTGAAAATACCTTCAAAAAGAATTACACAATGAAGTAACTCAAACCACTAGGAAGCCAATAACCTATATAATTAAAGACAAGAAAACAAAGGCCAGAAGGAGGCAGGACTTCCTTATCTGACCCTGCAGGTATTTTAGGAGGTCTAGTTTCCTCTCTGAGGATTGGCCTCTTCTCCAGTGATTGACTCTATGAAGGCCCACCCTCTACAAGAAAGACCTACATCACAATAAACCTAACTTCCGTTAAATGGCTGTGTAAAAGGAGCAGGGGGATCTTTCAGGTGCCGGCTCTAGGCCGGACATAGGAAATTGGGAGAAAGAGGTATGCTGTTGCTGTTTGAAGCCGAGGGTCTGGGCAAGGACACTCAGGAAGAACAGCATGGCTGAGCAGAATTTACCCGTGTGAGAGGGGCAGAGAGGGGGCTTCCCGACCAGGATTTTGGGACGTAGAGCTATGCCATGGCACAAAAGCAGGAAGTACTCCATGTGCTTAAGTGAATCTCTCATTAAAACTACAGATTTATAACTGGAACTCTTGAAAAGTAACAGGATGACACCCAATTTTTAATTCTTAAATTCTAAGAGCCAGTGTAGGATGTGTAATCCACTCTCCATAGTGGGAGGTGCAAGCACTGTCTTAGCTATTGTTTCTCACATCCAGTTAGAACTGGCTCTCTGGTTATGGTCTAATAGCTAATTCTTCCGGTGTCCCCAAAAGATGTGTAAAATACCTCTGCATGTAACTCAAGCATATCCCTTCACTTCCATTTCCCCAGGAACCTCTCTCTCAGAGCTTCATCTGAGCGATTTTTGCTCTCCACCAGCTGCAGAGCTGTTACCAGGACTTTCCATCGTCTTCATCCTCCTCCTCACCCCAACTTTCTAGGCTGAATCCCTGACGCCTGCATCACCTCCTTCACTCGCTCATTTTGGAAAAGCATTTCCTCTAGCAGCTTCCTGAGAAAAGGATCATGAAAGGTAAAAATGCTTAAAGCTTCGCATTTTTCAAATTTTATTTTAGATGATAAAAGAAAGTAAAATTACAGAGGAAAGTAAATCAGAAAGCCAATCTTGACTGAAGAATTGGTGTTAAGATGGGAAAGAGAAACATTTTCTTAGTCATCATTTGCTCTGATGGAATTATTTTCTTAGTAGAGTTTTTTTTATAAAATCATGCATGCATTCATTTAAAGCTTTGCACTCTACAAAAGCATACACTAAATATAACAAGACATATGGGATAAATAGAGCTGGGGCACACCACACTGCTCAACTTTATAATAAGAGCACCGACAAAAGCAATAAACATTTATTTAAAACACACACACACACACACACACACAGCTCAGTTCATCTCCACTAGCTGCCTTTGACATTGGGTTTGCACTTTCTCCTTTGAGACCCAGGGACATTACATCCAAAAGACCAGATTTATCAAAATTAAAAACCTGAACAGACACTTTCATCATTCTTTTTAAATACAGAAGGAAATATTTTTGTAACTTCCTCATCTGTCTTCACAGCTTCACCAGATAGCTTAATGTCATGAATGCATGGCACTTCTTGAAACCATGAACCCGGCCTTTGCTTTCTCTAATGGAAGTAAGCTCTGTAGGATCTCTTTCTTAAGGTGTTTATATATTGCTAAGGCTTGTTCTTTCACTGTGGAGAAGGTTTGCTCCTGATTTCTTGGAAATCACATGCTGGGGAAAATTGTGTATGAATCAAAACAACTTCAGCATTAGGACCCTGATATTATTTCCCATTTACCAGTTGTGTCTGAGCTCATTCACATTGCTGAAATATGTGATAATGGAACAGGCTTTCAGTTTTGTTATTTGAAATACTTTAGGGAACACACTACCCCTAGAATCCTACCACCATTTGGGTTTGCTGTTTCCCCTCATTTCCTCAATCCTGCCTCCATGTTTCTTTCTTTTTCTGTACAAGCAAGGAAAATATGCTTGATTTAGTTAAGATTATGTTCCCTTGCACACAGAAATCTAAAATAAGGTGGCTTAAACATAATAAACATTGATTTTTCTCATAAAAGAAATCCAGAAGACCACCTCATGAAGTAAAAGTGCTGCTCTGCTCCAGTCATCACATCCACATCCCAGATATCAGGAAGGAAGAGGAGCAGATGGGTGAAAAGCCACAAGCCCTCCTCTTATGCAGCCTTCTTAGAAGCTTCAGAGGACACTTACATCATATCTCATTGGTCATACCTAGTTGCAGAAGGCTCTAAGAAATATGGTCCAGTAGACAAGCACATTTCCCAAAGTTCTGTTATTAAAGAAGAATGGATATTGTGAGGCCATCAGCATTATTTGCCACAGTATTATTTCAAAATATTTAACATATATTGAGCATTTTTAATACGTTAGAAACTGAGTCAATGGTAACTAAAACTTGATTTCTACAATTAAAGATACACGACAGGCCCAGCTGGTATTGCTCAGTGGTCTGGACCAGAGGTCACAGTTCGATTCCCAGTTGAGGCACATGCCTGGGTTGTGGGCTCAATCCCTAGTGTGGGGTTTATAGCAGGCAGCCAATCAATGATCCGCTCTCATCATTAATATTTCTGTCTCTCTCTCCCTCTCCCTTCCTCTCTGAAATCAATAAATTTTTTTTAAAAAATATACGTGACAATATAATGTGCAAAGTTAAATTAAGAATTCATGGTAAGTCACGGAACACAGATTCAAGCCCAGTTATGGAAGGGTGCCCTACCTGGAGTACACCACCAAAAATTAGATCTGTTTATTTTTTCTTTTTACAGCAATATTGCCACTTGCTTCACAGTCACACCTGGGGACCGAAAAAGCATAAAAGTGTTCAGGACCCTATTGAAAGTTCTTCTCGTCGACAAGGTATAAGTACCCAAAGGAATCACTTAATCCAAACACCACACAGAAAGACAAGTACAAAATCCCAATTGTCCACCAGTGGATTTTAGTTTTAAAACATCGTCGCTGTATATTACGGCACTATTAAAAACAGCTTCTAACTGACAACACCAAAGACGGACAGAAATGTGAAAAAACAGGAACTCTCATTCATTGTTGATGAGAATGCCAAATGGTACAGCCACTTTGGAAGGACATTTGTTAATTTATTACAAAGCTAAATAAAGCCCACCGTATTATTCATTAGGCCTGCTCCTATGTATTTTCCCAAATGAATTAAAAACTTGTATTCACACAAAAACCAGTACACAGATGTTTATAGCAGTTTTATTCATAATTGTCTAAAATTGGAAACAACCAAGATGTCTGTCAGTAAGTGAATGCATAAACGAATTGTGGTACATCTGTATTAGTCAGGTTCTTCAGAAAAACACAACCACATATATATGTAAATACACACTGAGTGGCCAGATTATTATGACCACCTAACGTTTGTAGGCAAATTAGCTATAATTTCACGCTGAAGTTGCTAGAGGGCCAGACCACTATAAACGTCTGAATAGCACAACATACCTAAGTATCGTTGCTGATCAAGTTCATCCTATCATGTTGATGGCGTATCCCAATGGAGATGGCTTCTTCCAACAAGACAATGCATAAGCCACGGTGCTCATATTGTGTAGGAGTGGTTTTAAGAACATGAGGGAGACTTTACCTTGCTTAAGTGGCCCCCACAATCACCAGATCTCAATCCAATTGAGCATTTGTGGGACGAAGTTAAAAGAGCCATTAGGCAGCTGGTTCTGCAACCATCAAATCTCACAAAACTGGACAGTGCTATTCATCAGGCATGGTGTCAGATTCCTCGCATCACCTTTCAACATCTCATGGAGTCATGCCAAGAAAATCGCCACAGTATTGAAGGCAAAAGGTGGCCCAACGAAGTACTGATGGGGTGGTCATACTAATCTGGTTGGTCATAATAATCTGGCCACTCAGTGTGTATGTTATTGAGAACTGGGAGAGTTGATGGTATTAAGTTCCAGTCCAAGTCCAGAAAAAAACTGATATCCCAGCTTAGAGACCCTCAGGCAGAAAAAGTGAATTCTAGCTCAGCCTTATTTTATTCTGTCATTTTTGGATCAGACGAGGCTTGCCCCCACTGGGGAAGGTTACCTGCTTTACTCAGTCTATTGATTCAAATTTTAATCTCATCCATAAACACCATCACAGACACACCCAAAATTACGTTTAACTAAGTGTCTGATACCTGGTAGTCCAGTCAACTTGACACACACAATGAACCTTCACAATGAATCACTCAGCCATGAAAATGTGAGCTATTAAACCATGTAAAGACATGGAGAAATCTTAAGTGCATATTGTAAGGGAAGAAAGCCAATCTGAAAAGGCGTCATACTATATGATGTTCACTCTGACATTCTAGAAAAGGAAAGCCTACAGAGGCAGTAGGAGGATCAGTGGTTGCCAGGGATTTGTAGGGGAGGCAGTAAGGATGAGATGGAGCAGGAGCAGGGCTACTCCATCTGATTCTGTAATGGTGGATGTATGGCATTGCACAGTCATCAAAACTTATAGAATGGTGCAATACAAAGGGTGAGTCCCAATGAAAGCTATGAACTTTAGTTAATAATGGTGACCTAAAAGTAAAAGGCCAAAGGAAGGAGCAACACATATTTATTGGAGAGTCACAAGAATTTGGGAAGCACTGATTCAGGCAGAAACTCAGGGTTACAGTTAGGAGGTCAAGGCAGAGGTATATTTACGAGAAAGGGAAGGGGAATAATTATGTGACTAGAAGAAAGGAATGTCTATGAGTTTAGATAAAGTAACATACTGATGCCAATTCTAAAGAATGTTTTACATTTTCAGTCCCATAGCCATATCTGCTTTTCTGTTAGCTTTTGCAAATAGTTTGGAATGCTATGTTGCTTTAAGCCCACTCGAAAGGTTATTTTGTCCAGTTTTAACATTCCAAAAGGTTGAAGTGTAAGACATGCAAAGTAGCTGTCTGGGATGGCATTCTGATTCCATTTTAAAGTGGCTTGGTTGGCCCAGCTGCTGTTGAGTGTGGAACCATGAACCAGGTTTTGCTGGCTCCAAAATATGATGTTGAGTTCAGTTTCTTTAAGTTGGGTTTATACAGTGCTTTCTAGAATTCTAGGTCATGGTTCTGTGAACCCTGAGGAGGAATTTATCTGCTGAGATGGAATTCCCATGTGATCAACCAAGGGCTCAGATTTTAATAATAAAAAGATTCTAACAGCCTTTGCCGACAGAGGCACCTCACTGTGTATCAGGAAGAATCTCAGATTGTTCCTGCACTGTAACCCACTTATGAAGCATTTGAGTGAATCACTGCCAGAAAACCTTGGTTTCCTCTTTCTGCCAATGGACTGAGACCAAATAGAACTACACAAATTGTATCCTTGTTTGCCTCAACCAGAACTGCATAATTTGGTCTGCACAACTTGAAAACCTCATCTGCATAAAATTGGAAACTTTGGTGCGAACTTTCTCTATTAAAAAAAAAAAGGCCTCCCTTAGTTTGCTACCTAAATCTTTGTCTCCAAGGCTGCAGCTCATTTTGCTCTGATAAATGCTTTTTATTCTTTAAAAGTCTAAAATTAATTTTGGTTTTCAGCTCCCTCAGAGTTGGTTGCTTCCTCCAATTCAACAACAGAGGAAGTGTCAGAGCACATGGTTGTCCACTAGAGGGTGATAGGAATTTAACTTCTTAAAACATAGACCAAAATAGATTCTCACACAAATGTATTAGTACATTAGGGACAAAAATGAAAAAACTCCAAAACAACCAAAATTCAACTAATTTTTATATTACCTTTTGGTTTGTGCTCTGGTTAGAACATATTTCTAGAAATGAGCATTAGTAGAAAAAAATAAGCATTATTGC
Organism: Murina feae; assembly: GCA_004026665.1. Taxonomy (NCBI): domain Eukaryota; kingdom Metazoa; phylum Chordata; class Mammalia; order Chiroptera; family Vespertilionidae; genus Murina; species Murina feae. The sequence goes on from PVJC01010566.1 coordinate 10,648, forward strand.
TAGATATTCTAGAATGATAAAAGAATCAATCCATCAAGAAATTATAACAATTATAAATATATAGGCACCTAACAGAAGAGTCCTAAAATACATGAAGCAAAACTTACAGAATTTAAAGGAGAAAGAGGCAATTCATCAACAAAAATTAGGAGATTCAATATCTGACTTTCACTAACATATAGAGTAACGAGATAAAGGTCAACAGGAAACTAGAAAACTTAACCAACATTATAAGCAACTAGACTTGATAGACATATATAGGACATTCCACAGAATGCAAAGCAGCAGAATACAAAGTCTCAAGTACATGTGGAGTATTCTCTAGGACAGATATATGTTAGGCCATAAAACAAGCCTCAATACATTTAAAAAATGAAACCATACCAAGTATGTTCTCTAATCCTGATGGCATGAGTTCAATAACAAAATATTTTTGGAAATTTACAAACGTGTGGAAATCAAATAACACACTTTTTAAATTTATTTTTATTTTTTTAAATATTTTTATTGATTTCAGAGAGGAAGGGAGAGGGAGGGAGAGATAAAAACATCAATGATGAGAGAAAATCATTGATTGGCTGCCTCCTGCATGCTCATCCCTACTAGGGATTGAGCCTGCAACCTGGGGCCCTTCAGTCCATCAGCTGATGCTCAATCCACTGAGCCAAAACAGCTAGGGCAAATACACTTTTAAATAGCCAATGGATCAAAGAAGTAAACACAGAGTAGAGTAGAAAATATTTTGAGATGAATGAAATAAAAAAAAATACACCAAAAATTAATGCTGTAAAATCAATGCTTAGAAGGAAATTATAACTACTTATATTAAAACACACACACACAACAACAACAACAAGAAACAACCAAAAAATAAACCCTAGAAATAAAAGGACACTGCCTCAACATGATACAGGTATCTATAAAAAAAAAAAAAAAAACCACAGCTAACATCATACTTCATGGTTAAAAACTAAATCTCCCTCCTCCCCCAAGATCAGGAACAAGAAAAGGACATCTGCTCTTGCCACTTCTATTCAACATTGTATTGGAAGTTATATCCAGGGCAGTTGGGCAAGAAAAGGAAATAAAAAACATACATATTTGAAAGGAAAACTATATCTATTTTCAAGAGATATGATCTTGTTTATGTTGAAATTTTTAAAGAATACACATGTACACAAAAACCCTCTTAGAGCTAATAAAAAAGTTGAGCAAAGTTATAGAATGCAAAAGTCAACAACCAAAAATCAGTTTATTTCTATACACTAGCAATGAGAAATCTGTAGATGAAATTAAGAAAACAGTGATTGATATTAATAATTATCATCATAAATTACACAAAAATGATTTGTGTTCTCTGTTTAAGGAGGCAAATTTTTAAAAAGCATGAAATAAATCTATGGGTTCTGTGGCCAAAATTGGACACAAACTAAATATCCATCAGTAGGAATTGGTAAGCTATAGTACAGTTAGTCAATGGAAGATTATACACACATTAATAATGAAGGTTTACATCTATTATATGTAGATTTGTGTTGCACAGGAAATGTCCACAATATGTATTCATTGTTTTACATGACATAAAAAGATATTTCATATTCCCCACCTGTGTGTGTTTCTGTGTGACTCACCAGCTATCTACATGTTGTCAAATCCATTCCTTTGTCCTCTTACTCTCTCTACCTCAGAGTAGCATATGATAGATTCACTCGTCTTTCTTCAAATGCAATCTCCTTTTCCTTTCTGAGACACCGTATTTTCTTGTTTTCCTCTTGGCTCTTTCCTATCCAGCTCCCCTTCTGCTCTTTGCCTGACCTCAATAAATGGAATGCTCTGTGGCCTGGTGTTGGGCTCTATTCTTTTCTCAGGATTTATTGTCTCCTTAGGTGATCTTATAAGGTCGTCTGGCTTTAAATACCACCCAAATGCTGACTTGACATTTTTATTTCCAACCCTGGCTTTCTCCTTAGCTTCAGACTCCTGAACTCAACTGTCAATTTGACACTGATCCTTGGATATCTAATAGATCTCTCAAATTTAAAGAGTCCAAAATAGTATTTTGACCTATTACTTTCCAAAATCTGTCTCTCCCTATTCTAATGCATCCCTGTGTATGAACTAGATCTTGACTACCTTTTGTCTTTATCTCTTATCCACAGTTCTTCTCATTCAGTCTGCTTTAATCTATCTTACCCTCTTTCTTTTCCTGGTTTAGATATACCAAGTTCATTCTTGATCAGAACTTTTGCGTTTGGTGCTCCCTCTTCCTGAAATTCTCTTCCTTCTGATTTTCATTTTCATACAGATCTTAATCATCACTTCCTTGGAGAGCCTCCTGATCATATCTAAAGCAGCTATGATGTGCCAATAGCTCTCCACACCTGGTTTTATTTTGTTCATAACACTTGTTTCATTATCTGTTTCTACTGAAATAGAGCTTCTATTAGAGGTTCTGTCCATCTTATGAACACCTGGAACCAGAATACATTTGAAGAGTTCTTGACACAGAACAGGTGCTCAGTCAATATACTGCATATGGCCCTAACCGGTTTGGCTCAGTGGATAGAGTGTCGGCCTGTGGACTGAAAGGTTCCAGGTTCGATTCCGGTCAAGGGCATGTACCTTGGTTTCGGGCACATCCCCAGTGGAAAGTGTGCAGGAGGCAGCTGATCGATGTTTCTCTCTCATCGATGTTTCTAACTCTCTATCCCTCTCCCTTCCTCTCTGTAAAAAATCAATAAAATATATTTAAATATATGTATATATATACTGCATATGTATGCATAGAAATAAAGTTTGAAAGGCTATATGCCAAACAGTCAACAGTGGTTACCTTTGAGTGAGGGAGAGTAGGGAGGGTAAATTATGAACTGATTTTCACTTTCTACTTAGATATGTTTCAGATAGTTTTAAGTTATTTGATATAAAATTGTGTTAACAATTATAAAAATTAATAAACATATTTTCAATTAGAAAAATATATTTTAAATAGCTATGTTAGTTTTTTATCACCATTTTATAGTGATAAAATACCCTTCTATAGTATTCCCCTCTTCCTCCAATATTTGATAAAGTTTTGATGCTTACATAAACGGTTTAATTGAAACATTTATGTGGGATACTTTCTTCATGATGTTAGGTAAGTAACACGTTACTGTAGTTAGTAAAATAGCTATAATTTTGTAAAAGCACAAAAACATGAAGCCCCAGAAACATTTCACCCAGTTCTCTTTCTTTGAAGTTGACCACTATCTCTTGTAAATCATTTAAATTGATTTCTTTTTCAAAAGGTAACAGATCAAATCATTGGCTTGATAATAACTTATCCTCATTTGTCTTTCAATTATTATATTTTATATCTCTATTTAATATGTTCATTCTGAAAAGGTTTATTTGGTTTTTTATAAGCATAAAAACCTTGTAATATTAGCTGTCGTTCCCAGGTCTGAATGTTAAGTCAACATGTGTTTGAGAGACCTTCAACTTATCAAGTATTGCAGGTCTCTGATTGTTTTGGAACGTCTTCTGATACCTGTGGACTTAGTTCAAGGCCAGTTTTTTGGTTTTTTCTAATAGGATGAACAAATGGTTAATTGTTTGCTTTGGTCACTCAAGTGCAAGATTTTACCATGTATAAAAGTCTAGCTGCAATTTCTGGTCAGTTACATCCTTACTTTTCTATTCAGATTCTCCTCCTCAGAGGTTTTGCATTAGATTTGCAAAATGATGAGCATATCTTTGATCTGGGGGATTGTGGTAGCAATGTGCTGTTGTTTGTGGCTTATTCTTGGAATGAGGAGAAGGTAAAAAAGTTTTATCTTTAAATTGCATCTAAATTCATTCAGTTAATGTTCTTTTACTTTCATTGTTATACAATAAATTTGACTTTCTGTACTTATATACACTAACATTTTCTTCTCAAATTAAAAAAATTTACTTTAAATTCTTACTGGTATCTTTTTAATTATATCTAACAAGACAAAATGATAGTTTTCCTTTTAGTTTTGGCATACCAATGGCAATGCAAAAAATGTACTAACTTGTTAAACATAACTGACAGCAATGTATGAGATTTCTGTATTTTATCTGTGTATATAAAGAGGAAATCTGAATTAGTAAGGATACAATGGTAAGTGGGATCTGCCATGAAAAGGATTTCTATCATGTGCTTCAAATAAGATGCTCTGATTAAATAAATATTCTCTTTTCAGCTAGTTCTTGTGCATTATATAGATTCAGCCTAAGTTTAGACAAGAGCACAGAGCCTGCATTGATCATTCTATTAATTTTTTTCTTAGTAAATATATTTGACCATGATGAATTAAGAAACTAATTGTATGTGACATCGCTTTTATTTTTGTGTCAGTTATAATGGGTTCAAGTATGCAAGAAATACAAATAGAGTCAGACGCATAGCCATAGTCTAACTTCTGATGGGCTCAAAGAGTATTTTCGGGGATATGGGGGGGAGTATGTAAATAGTCTCTATGTCGATCTCCAAAGGATAGGACTGTCCACAGCATATCTTCAGCTATGTAGATTGTTATGTGTTATACACTTTTTACAAGTATTTTTTTGTTCCTTAAAATGCTTTAATTCAGGCCTGATAGTTTCTGTTTGTTTTTGTTGTTTTTTTTTTTTTCACTTTTTTAAAAAAATATATTTGTATTGATTTCAGAGAGGAAGGGGAGTTAGAGAGAAAGAAACATCAATGATGAGAGAGAATCATTGATTAGCTGCTTCCTGCACGCCCCCCACTGGGGATAGAGCCCACAATCCAAACACATGCCCTTGACTGGAATCAAACCGGGGACTCTTCAGTCTGCTCGCTGACGCTCTATCCACTGAGCAAAACCAGCTGGGGCCATTTTTTTCCCCAATTACAGTTGACATGATTATATTCATTTCAGGAATGTTTATAACACTTAAGGTAGCATGAAAGACTATTGAATTATAATTAATGATTCTGTTAATACTTATCTTACTTAATTTTATTTTAGAATAAGCTAGTTTCTCAAGTGAGATTCTTCTTATCTTTAACGATCACCAGGGTATAATAGCTTTAAACGATGAAGATTGTGAAAGCTCTAATTCTGCCATCCTTTCTGTTATTCAGTATTCTATATCTTTAAGGAAAACAATCTAATACTTGGTCAAATAACACTTAGAAAAAATATAAATGCTAGAATGTAGGTTGATCTCTGTACTGAGAGCAAGCGCCTTGCTGGCCTTATTTCGCCTTTGATCCTCATTACTGGGAAAGGGACTAGCATGGAGGGGGTATTCAGTAAGTGTGTGGAATGCAAGCATGGATGGGTGGATGGGTGGGTTTGGTAACCATTTTTACCAACATGTCATCTTACTAGGTTAACATAAACCCATTATTTTAGTAAATGAGCAGGGCCCCATCAACACTGAAACATAGCTATAAGCTGTAGTTTTGAAGTTTGAAGTCAGTAGAAAAAATTTAAAAACCTGGTATAAATATAAAGCTGTGTACTTTTCCATAACCTTTGTACTGTTGTGCCTTACAGAAAAATGGGCGAGCCTCCCCTGGAGAATGGGCTGATTCCTTACCTGGGCTGTGCTCTGCAGTTTGGTGCCAACCCTCTTGAGTTCCTCAGAGCAAACCAAAGGAAACATGGTCCTGTTTTCACCTGCAAACTGATGGGAAACTATGTCCACTTCATCACAAACCCCCTGTCATATCAGAAAGTGCTATGCCATGGAAAATACTTCGATTGGAAAAAATTTCATTTCACTACTTCTGCAAAGGTAACCACTTCTGCATTTATATAGCATTCTGTTTATTTCTACTCTTTAATATGTCACTCTACTTTGTCATGTTGAGGAACAAGGAGAGTCTTAGAGATATGATCAAATTAGATAGGACCTCTTGGTGCTAATCATTTAAAAAGTTGAAATAGGTATAGATTTGTAATTTCTTAACCAGCTAATGAGAGTGAAATAAACATTACATATTTTACTGAGCCAGATGACACTGTGTAAGTAAGATATTGCAAACTCACTCATGGCAACCATGTCTATACAATATCGGAGTGCATGTGGTGAGAACTGAACATGGAACAATAGTTTTGCCACACTCATGCCATATCTTTGTTTAATCTTATTAAGGAACTGACTAGATATTTTGGCATCACTCAGATGTAATCTAAGAGGCTCTTTTATAGAGAAAACAATTTACGAACATTAACTGAGTCCTGCAAAGAAATATTAGACATGGTGTCTGCCTCTAAGTAACTTGAAGTCTGGTTAAAATTCATCTACAAAGAATATAAAAGAGAACTAATGATTACAAACCATTATTGATTAGTACCAAACTAACATGCAAATAAATGCCCTAGATAATAAAAACAAGAAATAGAATGGTGGAGGGAAGGTTCACTGAGAAATTGGGGTTTAAACTTGGCCATAAAAAAAGGGTATAATTTGGCCATTTTTTAGTAAAATGCTATGAAATTTAGTATGTGGAGAGGCCAATTTCTATGCCCCCTTTTTAAAAAATGAAACTTTCCCAATTATGAAAATACCTCATTTACTTTTCAGCCACTTACTAGTACCGTTCAGGCTTAATTTCTTTTTCCCCCACACATTTTGTCTATTGCCAGGCATTTGGGCACAAAAGCATTGACCCAAGTGACGGAAATACCACTGATAACATAAACAAAGCTTTCATCAAAACTCTTCAGGGTGATGCCTTGAATTCCCTCACAGAAGCCATGATGGAAAACCTGCAACTTATCATGAGAACTCCAGCTGCACCTGAGTCAAAGATGCCTACCTGGGTGACGGAAGGGATGTATGCCTTCTGTTACCGAGTGATGTTTGAAGCTGGGTACTTAACGCTCTTTGGCAGAGATCTTATGGGACAAGACGCACAAAAAGCACTAATTCTAAAAAAACTCGACAATTTCAAGGAATTTGACAAAATCTTTCCGGCCCTGGTAGCAGGCCTCCCCATTCATGTGTTCAAGACTGCACACCACGCCCGGGAAAAACTGGCTGAGGGCTTAAGGCATGAGAACCTGGGAAAGAGAGACCACATGTCGGAACTGGTCAGGTTTCTGAATGACATGCTCTCCACCTTAGACGATATGGAAAAGGCCAAGACGCAACTCGCTGTCCTGTGGGCATCACAAGCAAACACCATTCCGGCCACTTTCTGGAGTTTATTTCAAATGATGAGGTAACTAGCAACTTCTCCAGTTCTTTCTTTCTTTCAGCAGGAGGCAGAAAGTCAACTATTTAAAAAACATAAGCAGCTGTGACTGGTAAACATGCCTTATAGAAGCAGAGAGCCTCCTAGGGAGAGGAATGGGCCGGTACAGGTCCACTCAGGCCACCTGGGCCCAGAACCCTTGCTCTTAACCTTAGGCTGTTCATTCTTCATAATCTTAAAAGTATATTTAAATGATTATCGACTTACAGACAAAAGGGCAGCTTTTTCACTCGGTCATTTCTGTTTTACTAATTATTTCACCAACTGAAATAGCTGTGGACCAATTATTCTTGATGGGATTTAGCTAAATGTTGCCTTTTAAAACTGTATGTAGCAAAAAAAGAAAAACAACTGTATGTAACATTTTATTTGACAAAAACATGATTTCCTTCCAAAGTCTTCGTTTTGGAAATTTGGTATTCAAATGGTTTATTGAATTACTTCAGTTAAATTAGATATTTAGAACCACATGGATACAAAATTACTATTCCCTAGAATCAGAGGTGCCAAATTCCATTGATGGCTGATATTTTTAGGTGCGCAACATAAAAAAATATTCTCAGAAACAATTTCAGATTTAAAAACCCATTACCAATCTGTCTCAAATGCTCAATGTCTTCCAGCGTTTTTACTTGAGAGGGCTCTGTCTGGGACATACTCACATATTTACAGTAGCTTACAAACATCAATTCACTGTCTTGTAGGTAATGGCAGCCATTGTATGGCAATCTCACAAATACTTATTAGTCAAGCATTTCTGAGAGTCATTTGCTGCAATCATGCCATGTAAAATCCTTACCAGGGCTCTGAGGAGCCAGTCAATTTTCACGCATGAAAAGGAAGCAGCATGCATTTCATAAGTCCAAGTGCTAGAACAGTTATAAACGGAAAAGCTGTTGTTTTGCCTGAAACTGTGGTACAGATTTTAGGAGTAAATTTAAATTTGCATTTACAATTTAGCCAGTACTTTACAGTTGCTATGCTGGATGCAATCTGTTTACTCAGTTGCTATGTCAGTGACTAATTTGATCATTTAATCTTTACTAAAATCATTTATTCATAAAAATCTGGTCAAAGCTTTACTTCTACATAGCAAGATTCTTTTAAGGAAATAGTCATTTCCCACCTTCTGTGGTAGCTTGGTCACCCATTTAAAAGATAGGGGGAAAGCCTAATTTTGCAGAGTTTTTGGTCTAGAAAAAATTATTTCATGTGCATTTCTTTTCTCTTAACTTTTAATAGGAGCCCCGAAGCAATGAAAGCAGCTACTAAAGAAGTGAATAAAATACTAGAGAGTGCTGGTCAAGAAATCAGCTTAGAAGACAAACGTATTTGCTTGAATCAGATGCAATTGAATGACATGCCGGTGCTAGGTGCGCTTAACTTATTATGTTACATTTCACTTCCTGCTTCCTACTAGCAGTAATTGTCAGTATAGGTTATGCACGTGCCTGTTCTAGGCATCGTGCTAAATAGTTCCCATGTGCTGTCTTTTTTGGTCCTAGGATTAGGGACTGTTACTACTTCCATATAACAAGTAAGGGGACCAACACTTAGAGGCTAAGCTGCTGTCTAGGATGGAATGGTGGAACCGATTACATTAACGTGGATGGGACTCTTGACCTCACACTCGCAAGCATTTCTTTGCACTTCTATACTCACTCTTTTGTAATTACTTTTACACTAATTTTACAGTTAATTGGGAGCATATTACTCATTTTCATGAAATCAAGAGGGGAAAAAAAGCACCATCAAGAAACTACAAATAGATGCATGGGTTAAGTAATGGGGCTGAAGTTTATTTTTCTTATTTTTGCTTCCATATTTTATAGAAACACAAAAAAAATATGCTTTTATAGTAAGCATCTTTTTGTTCTTTCTGTCTAGAGAAAAGAAATCAAGCTATCTTTTAGGGGCCATGTGTGTTAGTGGAAGGGATTCGGGGGGCAAGAAGCACAGGTTCCACAGTGGACTCCCCCAGGGGAGACCTCCGGCATGTCACTTCCCTTCCGGGACACTCGCTTTCCTCATCTGTAAAAGAAATGGCTAACATGCTATTATTTTACACACAATCCTGTGAGGAGCACCCAAAACATGACAATTGAAAGGACAGAGGCTGGAAGGCCAGAGTGGACCTTCTCAGTCGGTTGGTATGTTTCAGCTGCTGACAGGGTGGTCCTGTTCATCCCTTCCGCCTTTCCCAGGCAGCAGGACATTGTCACACAGCATCACACAGTGCGAAGCTAAAATGGGTTCTTGTAAACACTGAGTTGAAGCTGCATTAAACATATGAAAAAACATTTCCATATTACAGTATTATCAGTAGATTAAACCCCCAAAGTAATGAACTTGGAATAATTCACAGAAAAGTAATTTGTTAATTTTCCCGATTGTATTAGATGTCTAGTGACATGTAAAAATGAGATTTTTTTCTATAAAATTATGAAAGTCTAGTTTCTATTCATCAAAGTATCTTCTCAAAAGAGTATGAACTCAGATTATCAGATTAAAAGATACACACAGACAAAATTGAGTCATTGCTCACAGCATAGTAGTAACAGAAAAAACGGGGACATTGTGTCTGGCCAGTTTGCCCCAGGCTTGTTTAGCTGCTGTTTCAGACTCTATATTATGTGGCCTTTAAATACTTAACTTGTTCTTCCCTCTCTCCCTCCTTCCTCCCCCGACTTGTCCTCTTTTCCTCGCCTCCTTTCTTCCTTTAAAACGATCTAGATAGTATCATCAAGGAGTCTCTGAGGCTTTCCAGTGCCTCCCTGAACATCCGGACTGCTAAAGAGGATTTCACTTTGCACCTCCAGGACGGTTCCTATAATATCCGCAAAGATGACATCATAGCTCTGTATCCCCAGTTAATGCATTTAGATCCAGAAATCTACCCAGACCCTTTGGTAAGTGCCTGCTCATTAAAGAACAATAGCCAGGTGATAGCTCCCAGATGGAAATAAAGAGGAAATTACCATTACAGAATTGATTTCATTATGGAAGCCCTAGGTCTCCTTTATTATGTCAAATATTCATATATTTTGGAAAACCTAGACAATGGCCTGAATTCTTCATTTTTCCTGATATTTGTCATTACATATTTGTCCCTGCTAGATTACATATGCAGTCATCATAATAAAGCTGCTGCCACTAGCCCGGTGTGGCTCAGTGGTTGAGCATTGACTTATGAACCAGGAGGTCATGCATGGTTCAATTCCAGGTCAGGGCACATGATCCCTAGTAGAGGGCGTGCAGGAGGCAGCCAATCAATGATTCTCTCAGCATTGATGTTTCTGTCTCTCTCTCTCCCTCTTCTTTCCTCTCTGAAATCAATTAAAAAATATATGAATATATATGAATACTTGAAAATACACACACACACACACACACACACACATTGATTTTCCTTGAAAAATGCCTGCTCCTAAATTCAGGAAATCAGAGACTTAGAGACTAATAATAAATATACTGACTCTTCTAGTTTTTGAGCTGAACTCTTTTCTAGGTCTGCCTCACTGAGCAACTCGTCACCCAGGCAAGGCAGAAGGCATCATAAAGCTTTCTTGTTCCCATCAGTTCTTGTTAAGCTCTGGTTCTTTATGGCTTTCTGATTCATGGTGGGTTTTTTCCTAAATAACTAGTAAATTGGATATTAAAAAGAAAATTATCCTTTGGAGTGTCCAGGTCAAGAAAGAGATACATTTAGTTAAACTAGCTTATCGGTTTGTTTTCTTTGTATTTTCATCGCAGACATTTAAGTATGATCGCTATCTCGATGAAAATGGGAAGACAAAGACCACCTTCTACTGCAATGGACTCAAGTTAAAATATTACTACATGCCTTTTGGGTCAGGAGCGACGATATGTCCTGGAAGATTATTTGCTGTGCAGGAAATCAAGCAATTTTTGATTCTGATGCTTTCCTATTTTGAACTAGAGTTTGTGGAGAGCAATGTTAAATGTCCCCCTCTGGACCAGTCCCGTGCAGGCTTGGGCGTTCTGCCACCATTAAATGACGTCGAGTTTAAATATAAATTCAAACATTTGTGAATACACGGCTGGGAGCAAGAGGAAATTAGCTGATGTGATGGACGGCGTGTGGAATGCCACCACGTCCCCGTCCCCTCGGACAGATGCATGTAGTGGTGTCCTGGTCACCGATGCTTGCCTGTGAATCCTAAGCTTTTGGTGATGGCTTCCAGAAGCTGTCTCAGACTGTGCTAATGAAAGAATCTAGTTTCCAGAAGCACAATGGTGTGTTTCCATTTGTATAAGTTAATGAAAGCTCATGTAGCCAGGGACTAAACTTCATTATTTTCAGAGGAAAAAGTCTTTTGTTTTCCCAAATGAAGATTTTCTAACGGGTAGAATTTTTTTCCTAAGGAAAGTGCTTTTATAAAAACCACCCAACAATTGTGAAAAAGCTATAAATTCACGTTTTAGTGAAACTGCATGATTTTTTGACTAGATGTGGAACTCTTCGGTTGTAGATGTGTATTATAAAGGGTATTTTAAAGGATTATGTTTTTTAATGAAAAGAACATGTTTTTAAGTTTTCCTTAGATCCAGTATTCAGGAAGTTGTCCTGATAACATTAAAATGGCTTTAATATTTTTCCTTTTTGTTTTACTTACTCTTTCTAGAAAATCTAATGTCTATGTCAAGTTTCAATTATCTTATTTATACTTTCATTTGATTCCATCTTAATGAGAAGAATTTATTTTCCAGAGAAGGGAGGTTTTCTGGTGTTACTAAACATGCATCAATGACAAGAACGAAGTTCTCATATGATATGTTTTAAAACTTGAAACTGAATGAAAATAACCATTTAAAAGCTTTGGATATGAAACATCAGAAGAGTTTGTGACTTCACATTGTATTTTATTTAAATAAATTACTTTTTATCTTTAAATGACTTTCAATTAAAAGAAAAATAATTTAAGTCTGTATGATAGCGTTTAACTTACTCTGTACAACAATGCTTTGGTAAAATAGTTTAAGTATGGGAACTATCAGCTGTAATATTTTTATTGATATTCCTATATGTATTTATATATCAATTATATTTACCTTTCTCTTGTAATACAAATATTAAGAAAATATTGTAATGTTTGATAATTTTGAAATGATTCACCACTCAAAAATAAAAGTGTAAATGTGCAAGCTTAAACCTTTTTTTGGAGTAGCCAAAGTCTGTTCCAGTCAGAATTACAGCAATAATGGACGGCAAGGGGGGGGGGGACTTTATTTAAAATATGTGTAAGAACTAAAAAAGGCCAGTAGGCCCTGGCCAGGTGGGTTAGTTGGTTGTAGTGTCATCCCATACACCAAAAGGTGGACTCCCCATCAGGGCACATGCCTAGGTTGTGTGTTTGATCCCTGGTTGGGGTGCACATGGGAGGCAACTGATTGATATTTCTCTCTCTCCTTTCCTCTCTAAAATTAATTTAAAAACACACAAATTCTTGGGTGAGGATTTAAAAAATAAAAAAGCATTGCAGTAGGGCCTTTTAGAGCCTTCTCAACTGGCAAAATGTATAACATTACTCACATTGATCCTATGCCTGCAGACAAGATCTGGCCTGTGGGCCACGCAGAGGAAAGCCCAGCCTGTCCTCACCCGTGCGAAGGTGAAGATGGCTCCGGAGTCTCCAGTCCTTGGAGCCAGCACATCATGGCTCTTCTCGCTCTTGTCTCTCTGTCTCTGTTTAATGTTCCACCACCCCCACTCCCACACGCCTGCCTCAGGTCCCTGGATTTCAGGACATTTCTCTGAGTCATGATACTCAGCCCTGCGCTGACCGTCTTTCCTTGGGGAGGGCACCTGAGTGAGGGAGGGCACAGGACTCCAAGCCTCAGAAGGGGGTCACTGTGCCTTGGGGTGGAGGACGATGGGTGAAGTGATGTGGTGGTGGGTGGAGATGGGTGGGTCCTGGTTACTTGGTTCTGTACCCAAAGCTCAGTCTGGGCTTGAGCAGCCTTCCCCCTCACCGCAGCACAGGAGATTGGGGTGCTACAGGCTGGGGTGGAGCTGCAGGTGTAAAAGGCCTGCAATAGCTGATTGCCACTGAGGAAAGGACTGGCCTTGCTCTTAAATGGTTAAATATTCAGAATGTTTAAAACATTCACCTCCGATAAACTGCAACAATTTGGTTCATTATTCATCTCCTTAAAAAAGCAAAATAATCACTAACTCAAAAATCCCCATCATACCTCAAAAAATTCATGAAAGGTTTGTAACTTTGCTATTTCATATTACTATGAAATTATTGCTTACACAGGTTTTCACATCAAGAAAATTAAACTCATTTAGATGTCGTTTAAGAGAAACAAAATTCTGTTTTATAGTAAACTAGAGGCTCGGTGTACAAAAATTTGTGGGGCGGTGGGGAGGAGTCCCCCTCAGCCTGGCCTGTGCCCTCTCACAGTCTGGGAGTCCTTAGGAGATGTCCTCTGCAGGAGGCTACCAGGCTGGCTGATCAGGGGACCACATCGCCCCCATCACCCTGCTGCTGCTGTGCGGCCTCCCTCTGCAGTAGGTGACTGGACAGGCAATCAAGGGATGGCACTACCCCATCACCCCACAGCTGCTGCCCAGCCTCCCTTCGTGGGAGGCAACCAGACGGGCCAATCAGGAGACGGTGCCGGCCCGCCCCATCTCCCCTTCGCCACCACTGGTCACCACCTCCCCCTCATTGCCATTCCCTCCCTCTGCCTGCTGACACTCTCGCCTTGGCTGGCCTGGCCTGCTCATCCGGCTCCACCCCCGCCTACTGGTCATTCTGCTGTTCAGTTGATTTTCATATTATGCTTTTATTATATAGGATGGTTTGGAACTAAATTTATGATGTGGTTTTCTAGCCTATTTCATAACTTGCTGGAGGTGTTCATACATCATTATATATCTTTTTAAAAAAAGATTTTTTGATTTTTAGAGAAGAAGGAAGAGAGAGCATCCGAGAGAAAGAGAGAGAGAGAGAGAGAGAGAGACCACTGTGAGAGTGAAACATGGATCAGCTGCCTCTCCTCCACCTCTTACTGGGGATTGAGTCCGAAACCCAGGCATGTGCTCCAATTGGGAATAGAACAGGCAACCTTTCAGTGCAGAGGACAACTCCTAACCAACTGCACAACACTGGTCAGGGCCATCTTTGCATAGATTTATTCTTGTGGACTAGGGGTTGACCAGTGATAGAACTATGGGCCAAAGGTGCCCCTCCCAACTGTTTTTCTGTGATGGAAAGCCAAATATAGTTTTTACAGTTTTAAACTGTTGGGGGGGGGGGCGGAATCAAGAGAAGAATATGTATGTCTTGACGTATGAAAATTCTATGAAATTCAGATTTCCACATCCAGAAGTAAAGTTTTGTGGGGTCACAAGCTCACCCATTTATTTGTGCTCTTGTCTAGGGCTGTTCCTGCAATGCAACCGCAGTGGAGACCATGAGGTTGCAAAGCCTTTTAAAATATTTACTCTCTGGGCCTTTACAGGAAATATTTGCCAACCCCTGTGGTATAGCAATCTCAAAGCCTATTTGGTGCTATAACTTTATCAACTTCAAAAAGGCACTAGTGCGTGAGATCTTTTTTCACCTTTTAAAAACACATGTGAGAAGATGACATTAAAAAAGTACAACACATAATTTTCTTGTAAACAACCTTAACTTAGAACTTTACTGAAGGCTGAACCATTTTATTTAGGCAAGAGATCTCCCTTTAAAACCAGGCCTTAAAATTAAAAAAAAAAATTGTAATAACGTGTTGTAAAATCAAATAGGCCTCAAATACACACACCCACACACACACACACACTCAGCGTTACTGTGATCCAGGCCCAGGCTTACTAGTAAACGTCATCTCATTTGGTCCTCAGGAGTCCTTTGCGGTGCCTGTCACTATTATCCCGTATTACTGAGGGGAGAGAGGGAACGCCAGAAAGGTTAAGTCAGTCACTGACCTAAGGTTAGAGTGTTGGCAAGTGGCAGAGCTGGGAATACTGGGATCCAGGCTGTTCTGGTTCCAGAGCCAGCATTCCTCACTCTGTAGAAAGTCCAAGTGACACACTGTCTTGACTCCAGTCAATGAGATAAACATCCATGATGTCATTTCTGTCCTATAGTCTCCACTGCTTGGGAGTGTCATCTGGCCAGAGGGCGAGGACACCATAGCTGCCATGCTCAGCTGCTCCCAGTTGCCAAGAAGCTGAGGACTCCCACCTTGCAACGACTGTTAGCCGGTGAGGAGCGAATGCAAAATCAAGTACAACATTGCAATGTTAGACTATAATTCCTCTCCCCGCCTCCCCCCCCCCCCCCCCCACACACAGCAAGTATTCCTCTAACTCACCAATAATTTGTATTTGTAACTGTGGAATTAATAAATCTTGTTCTTCTAGGATTAGTGTTTGATGTTTTGTTTTGTTTTTTAAATATAGTTTTATTTATTTCAGAGAGGAAGGGAGAGGGAGAGAGAGAAACATCAATAATGAGATAGAATGCCTCCAACTGGGGATCTAGTCTACAATCCGGGCATGTGCCCTTGACTGGAATCAAACCTGGGACCCTTCAGTCCAGAAGCTGATGCTCTATCCACTGAGCCAAACCAGCCAGGGCCGTGTTCAATGTTTTTGAGATAGTTGGGACTATGGCTCAATGGGATTGGTCTCATTAATAGATAATGGAACACCAATACCATCCTCACCAGCCCCTTCCCTACACCACCTTGGCTGATACCAATTCAGACACTTGGATGTAGAGAGTGACATCAAGTTACCCCACAGCACTGAGGCTTCATAGAGGATCATAGGTCACTCAAAGTCATCTAGTCTAAGACCTCATTTGAATTAGAAACTGACATTTGGTGAAAAATAAATGATTGTGTTAGAAAGGTTGTACAGCAAGTTCCAGGACAGGCCTGACTCTAGAAACTTCCTATTTGCATGGCAAATACTATAACCACGGAATTAACTGGAGTACATTTCACATTAAGAACTTCATCTTCCAAGCCAGGGGCGATAGAGAGCTCAGATTCCACGAAGTCCATATCTTTATCTATAAGGTTATGTTGCAGGAGGAATTAACGGGCCAGATTTCTCATATAGGAGTAGGAAGGTGATTCTTGTGTTACCACTGAAATAGACATTTTTAGAAGCCCCCACGGGAGGATGGGATGTAGAAAAAGGCTTTCTTTGCATGAAGTTACATTTTTTGTGTTCCCAAATCCTCTTTACCCCAAGTCAATCCTGAAAGAGGGGCAGCGGGGAGTT
Source organism: Murina feae (assembly GCA_004026665.1). Classification (NCBI taxonomy): domain Eukaryota; kingdom Metazoa; phylum Chordata; class Mammalia; order Chiroptera; family Vespertilionidae; genus Murina; species Murina feae. Next base: position 27,156 of record PVJC01010566.1, read on the forward strand.
TAGCAAAGTCAAAAGCAAGGCCAGTGTCCAGAGTTCCTGTCCCATGTTGCAGCCAGGTGTAGTTCAACATGCACGCTAATTCAAGTCCATTAGTTCATGTGCGGAGTCCCACAGGACCGTGAGCCACGTGGGCACTGGAGAGCACATCTCCTGCAACAGGAGTCCCAAGAGGGCCCGGTGCAGGTGAGGGAGTGTGTGTTGGTGAGTGTGGTTGCGGAGAAGGTCCAGGGAACCTGGTGAAAACGCGCACCGAGGCACTCAGCACGCCAAGTAACACAGTGTGTCTGCCAAGGCCTGGCTGTCCTGGAGATACCTGAGTAATTTGAGGCGTGAGGGCAGGTGTCCCTGGGTGTGCTTTGGCCATGAAAACATGACAACCTAGCAGAGTCAGCAGTCAGTTTCTCAGAAATTTGGCTGGAAGTGCTTTTACTTCATCACTTTCCTGGAGTGATTCCAGGGGATGGCAGCTCCAAAAGCAGTCTGTTAGTAGTTTAGTTAACACTATGGCCCACCAAAGCTCCTAATTGGTGTCTTACCCATAGTAGGAGCTCAGACGCCTGAGGACAACAATAAAGTAAATCAATAATCTGTGTGGAGGTGTTTTGCACTCTGGGGTCTCTGTTTTTCTTAATCCTAGCTCCAACAAGTTGTCAATGTTTTATTTGGCTACTTTGCTAGCAAACCTTTTTGCTTCTTTCTATTGATCTCCCACACTATTAAAATATTGAGAAAGAGTTACACTCAGAATTGAGAACACAGCTAGCCAGAGCCCAGGCCCACATTGCATGATAGGGCAGTTTACTATTTGCTAAAATAAAGTGGAGGTGCAGAGGGCCTCAGCTCCGAGCACAGCTGAGCAAACTGCTGCTGACAGATCTCAGAGAGACCAGAGAGGTGAGCAGTGTCAGACACAGGAAGTGGAGCCGAGGCTAAGCAAGCTTCAGACGGAACTCTTTGCCCTTCTGTTCAGTCATTAATTTACTGAAAAACCCCATATTTACACTCTATTTTGTTACGAAGTAAAGGCTCAGAAATGTTCAGCCTGCTGAGGCTTATTTTTGGTTATAATCAAGCTTTGGCTTGTGGCATGATGAAGTCACCCATTCATAGTAGTTTTTAGGGCTAGAGGATGGAGCTGTGATGCCAGCCACTTCTTAGATTTCTGCTTCTATTATAATTAGGTCAAGCTACTTGTCTCATAATAACTAAAGCTGATTGCCAAATAGCATCAAGATTTATAACTGCTTTCAATTCTACCATGTATAGAAAGTCCCAATTTATAAGTAATACTAGAGGCCCGGTGCACAAATTCATGCACATTGAAAGCAAATTAATTAGAAGAAATATTTTAGAGGCCAGGGAGGGACCACAGGAGCTTGGCTCCAGGGTGTGTCCAGCCCATCTTGTCCAGTCAGGATCGTCTCACCCAGTCCTCATCAGCCGGATCCCAGCAGCAAGCTAACGTACTAGTTGGAGCATCTGCCTTCTGTTGGTCAGTGTGTGTCATACTGACTGGTCGAACAGATGACCGAATGGTCAGACACTTAGCATATTAGGCTTTTATATATATAGACTAGAGGCCTAGTGCACAAAACTGAGTGCACTTGGGGGGGGGAGGTGTCCCTCAGCCCTGCCTGTGCCCTCTCGCAGTCTGGGACCCCTCAGGGGATGTCCACCTGATGGTGTGCCTGGCCAGTCTGAGTGAGGGACTGATGGCTGTTTGCAGGCTGGCCAAGCCCCCCAGTGTGGACCCTCACCCCATGGGGCTGTGGCTAGCCTGGGTGAGGGGCTGAGGGTCATTTCAGGCTGCCCACAGCCCCTTCAGGGTTCGGATCCCTACTGTGGTGCCTGGCTGGAAGCAGGTATCTGGGATTTATTCAACTTCTACAGTTGGAACCTTGTTGCCTTGGTCCCCCCACTTGAAACCTGGGTTGCTTCTGGCAACCCAAGGTCCCAGCCCTGCAGGTATCAGGGGTTTGTTTATCTTCTATAATCGAAACTTTGTAGCCTTGAGTAGAGCTCAGGGCCCACAGGGCCCTGGCTTCCTCCATTGCCCGGGGTAACTCCAGCTCCAAGGCTGTGCCATCTAAGTTGAGTTAATTTGCATATTTGCTCCTGATTGGTTGGTGGGTGTGGCTTGTGGGTGTAATGGAGGGTCAATTTACATATTACTCTTTTATTAGATTAGATGGTCCAAAGATTCTCTTGTGAATAAAATATTTAGAACTCAGAACATATTTTACTTAAGAAACTACATTTTATAAATGGGATTTAAATGTCCAGAGAAACAAACAAAAGCTAATTTAATCCATGGTCATTCTGTTTTGAATAATTTTGCAATGTGAGAGAAAAGAGAAGGAAATACTATTAGAATATGAATATTTTAAATCAACTAAGAAATAATTCACCTTGAAAACAGATGTCTCAAAGGAGATGGGAGATGAAACATAAAGATCCTGGGGTTATGTAGGTACTTTCAAAGGAGATGGCTTAGAATCCTAGAGTCTTCAATGAATATTTACTTATTTTGCAGATGAGTAAAACAAGCAGCAGAAGGTTATTTATAATTGTACCACAAAGCTTATTCATTTTATTTACTTTTCTCACAGCTGTGTCACTCACTAAAGGTGAGATGCTGCCAGGGAGAAGGCTAATGGCATGTAGAGAAGAACTTGAGAAAATGGGACAGATCTGAGTATTAGTTTTCTACGGATAAATAGCACAGATTGGGTGACTTCAACCGCAGAAATTTACTGTCCAAGATCAAGGTGTGGGCAGGCCCTGTGTTTCCTCAGGCCTTCCTCAGTCGGCCGATAACCATCTTCACAATGAGTCCTCACATGGGCCTCCTCTGTACATGTATGTCCCTGATGTCTTTCCCTCCCTTTTTTTTTAAGGTTCTTTATGTATATTTTCACTTTTTAAAAATATATTTCTTCATTGATTTCAGAGAGGAAGGAAAAGGGAGAGAGAGGTAGAAACATCAATGATGAGAGAGAATCACTGATTGGCTGCCTCCTGCGCACACCCCCCACCCCCACTGAGGATGGAGTCCGCAACCAGGCACGTGCCCCTGGCTGGAATCGAACCTGGGACCCTTCAGTCCGCAGGCCAATGCTCTATCCACTGAGCCAAACAGGCTAGGGCTTTTTTCCTCTTCTTATAATGAATCAGTCAAGTAGGATCATGGCACAACCATATGATTTCACCTAAGCTTAATTGCCTCTTTAAAGTCCCTATCTCAAATATAACCACATTCTGAGGCGCTGGGGGTTGTTTCAGTACAGGAGTTGGGGGTTGGGCACAACTTGTCTATACAAGTGAAAGGAAACGAGAACATCAAGGAGGCCGCAGTGCTGCCAATGAGCCAGGCGAGCAGGGCAGGGCGCACAGAGCGATGGTTGGGAAGAAACTGGGAGCTTTTGCATGGGGTAGAGGGCGGAGTAGGATATGGAACTCGGCCTTCTGTGAGTGTGTTGGGGGGAGGGGTGACTAAAGAGGCTCAATTTTCATTGCCGTGAATTTTACTTTTTCTAGGGCTGAGGGCCCAAAATCCCAATGCCATCACACACAGGCCCTGTGAAGCGCACTTTATCCTATTTTTTCACAAGTATTGAACAGGAAGCTGGCTGAGATGGCTGTGCAGCCCCCAGTGTGGGCACACTTCAGACATGGCAAGCGGAGAGCAATGGTCAAGGAATTCCCTCCCAGACAAGGAGCTTCCCCAACCTACAGGTCTTCCCCGTGTCTCACAGGGAATTTCATAATGGTGGCAGGGCAGCGATCACTGTGTGTCTCCTCGTCTTTCATGTTCTAAACAGGAACACTTTCTTGCCTTATCCTACCCCTACTCCACCCAGGTTCACAAGCTTAGTGTGTGTCTGTTCAGTCCCTATTTCTCCAGATCAAAAGCAGGTGTCTCTGACTTGATGGAGTCTATGCCAGGAAGCCCCCATGCTTTCTGCAGGATATGGGACTCACGGCCCCTCGGGGGTGTCCCTTGGAAAGGAGTGAGTGTGTTCTGTCAGTGAGAAGAAAGGAATCACTGTGAGGCGATTAGAGTGGATTGTTGTAGACACTGGTTTGGGTTCAGTGAATTCCCTTTCTACATCCTTTTCTAGAAACCTGGGGAAACTACACATCCTAGCTTATTTTGCAGTTAGGTTGCAGCCAGATGACTGGGTTCTGGCCAGTTACAGGATGAGGTCACAAGTGCTAGAAGCCACTCCCAGTGGGCCTTTATTTATTTATTTTAATATGTTTTTATTGATTTCAGAGAGAGAAAGGGAGAGGGAGATAGAAACATCGATGGACTGCCTCCCGCACACCCCCTACCAGGGACCGAGCCTGCAGCCTGGTCATGTGCCCTGACTGGCAATCAAACTGGTGACCTGATGCCTGGGATGACGCGCAATCAGCCTAGCCACACTGGCCAGGCTTCCAGCTTGCCTTTCAAACCCCCTTCAAGACCCACCAGTTCCCTTTTCCCTTGCCACGATGACCTCTCAGGGGTCCTCAAACTTTTTAAACAGGGGGCCAGTTCACTGTCCCTCAGACCATTGGAGGGCCGGACTATAGTTAAAAAAAAAAAACAACTATGAATAAATTTCTATGCACACTGCACATATCTTATTTTAAGCAGGACAGGCAGCGGCGGCAAAAACACCCGGCGGGCCGGATAAATGTCCTTGGTGGGCCGCATGTGGCCCGCGGGCCGTGGTTTGAGGATGCCTGCCTCAGATCATACATTGGAGCCAAGCAGAAGGGCCTTCTGACTCACACTGGATATCGCACCAATGAGACAGAAATCTGCATTATGTTGTCACTGAAATGTTAGCATACCCCAGCCTTTTTCTAATATTAAAATTGCCTCACTCTTTTAAATGATTCTTTCCTTCTCTATTTCTTTTCTGGTTGTCCTTGACATTTACTTTTATAAAGATTTTTTTTTTTTACATTCTAGCAGGTTCCATGTGCTAACTCACCCCCAATAGCCCACTACATAGCTCATTCTCCAAAACTTTGGAACAACTTCACAAGTGGCTCATCTAAGGTTTGCTTCCCAGTTCTCAGCGTCCTTCTCCGTGTTGTACTCCAGCTCTATTGGAATAAAAATCAAAGTCAAACTGGTAGCCAGTCCTTGAGAGTAACCCCACTGAAATGCAACAAGGTGAGGACAAGTGCATTTACCAAAATCCATCTCTGGCATTCTTCGATCAATTGTTTGTGGTGAAGGGAGGAGTGAGGCCCTCAAGGGCACATTCCAGGAATGGCTGGTGTCTGCTCAGAACTAGGAAAGAGAGGCTAAGAGCCCTTTCTCCCACTCAGTGCTTAGCTCTCCTATGAGAACACAGGCAACAACTTGATTTGGTCTAATCCCAACCCTTGTTATTTTGTGGTCAACTTACTCATTTGTTCACTCTAACCCAAGAGTAAGAAAGAGAGTGTAAAGATCTATGCATATCTACCCACTCCTGTTTTCCACTGAGTAATAAGCAGGTGAGTGCAGGACTATAGCGACCACAGAGCAAATCTCAGCCTCCTTTGGTTCTTTGTATTTACACGTAGCAGTGGGTCCCATAAAACCCAACAGGTAAATGCTGTAGCTCCCCAGATCCTAAAGCATTCCTGCATCCAGTATGATCCCCAGCGAACTGCAGGACTAACCCAACATCATTTCAGTCTGACACTCCAGAGCAAGGCAAGCCACAAGTGTGAAGTGAAGTGGCCCTTCCTCATCTCACAGTGTCCGTGTTTCTTTCTTTCTTTTCTTTTTTTAATCCTCACTGGAGGAGGATATTTTCCCATTGATTTTTAGGGAGTGGAAGGGAGGGGGAGAGACACAGAGAGAAACATCAATGTGAGACACATCCAATGGTTGCCTCCTACACGCATCCTGCACACACCCTGATCATGGCCAGGGATTAAGCCTGCAACTGAAGTATGTGCCCTTGACTGGAATCTAATCTGCAACCCTTCAGTCCACAGGTCAACAATATCCACTGAGCCAAACAGGCTAGGGCACACTGTCCATCTTTCATTCACAAAAGAGTTAAGAGCTGCTGAGCGCTCAGGCTGCACAGCCATAGTACATAGTGACTTATATAGATGAAAGACCCCGTCCCTGCCCACAAGTTCAGATTCAAGCTAAACAATCTGGAATCCTAGGAAAATCTAATTCCAATACCTCACATACCAAAAGGCAGATTTAAATAACATGATACTTTTTTGGGGGGTGGGGTGGATATTCAAAATGTAAACTCTAATTGCAGAATAAACAGACATCATCCTGTATTAGAGGATTTCAAGTGGCAGGTGGTGATAGAGGGTGAGGATGTCTTCCCAAGACCCTGCAGTCAGGTCTGAGGACAAATGCACTTTAGAGGCTGGCCCTGTTTCAGGGAGACAATGGCTGCCCCTTCTAGCTGACTGCTCACCTACAAAACACCAAGAGTTGTTTTTCTGAAACTGTTTGTCTTATTTTCAAAACTCTTGCCCTTATCAACCCCCGTGTGCCATATGAATCCTGAAAAACAACCCTAGTGCTCAGTGCTCCAAGCTATAAACTCGCATTGGATGTCTTCCAGTGCTGTCTCACAGTGTTTGGAATTTTGGCAGGAGAACTAGAGTTAATAGTTGTTTGCAAAGCATTCACCTTGGTACCTTGGTTACCTCTGGTGAAATGGTGTACCCATCAGTGTGTCTCTATAAGCCTTTGAATCTAAAGTCCCTTAAGGGCAGTGGTGAGACTAATCAGTAAGAATGTAAAAAAAAACCCACACACCCTGATGTGGTTGCCAAAATGTGGCATGTTTAACACACACACACACACACACACACAACTTTGTATTCATCTATAATAATAAAAGTATAATATGCTAATTAGACCGGATGCCCTTCCAGATGACCTTCCGGACAAAGCCACAGTGGCAGGGGCTGAGGCAGAGATGACAGAGACCCTCCCCCCCTCCTCTGATTGCCATGGTGGGCAGGGGCCAAAGCAGAGGTGGCAGAGGCAGGTGGGACTGAGGCAGAGGTGGTAGAGGCCCTCCCCCCCTCCCCTATCTGCCATGGTGGGCAGGGGCCAAGGCAGAAGTGGCAGAGGCAGGAGGGACCGAGACAGAGGCTGTAGAGGCCCCCCTGGCTGCCATGGCAGGTGGGAGTCAAGGCAGAGGTGGCAGTGGTGGATGGGGGCTAAGGCAGCCACCACCACCACCACCATCGAGGTGGGGGCCGAACTTCTTGCACCAATTTTGTGCATTGGGCCTCTAGTACAAAATAAGAGGGGAAAAGAATTTTCAAATAATGAAAAATCTTCAGACTAGTTGTCAAACCAAAAAATGATACAAGTCAAAGGACTCTGAGAAGAAGTAACAAGAGGGCAATAACAGCAAAAGATTAAATAGCCCTGGCACTTAGAGATAAATACAACTGTAACATATAATTCGTCTATAAAATCTACTTGCCACAAATAATTAAGATGTTGATGTTGGGCTGATGGCCTGGTGTTAACTCACTAGGTAAATGCCATGCTCCTGTTCTCAAATGTCAGTAGGCAAATCCACAGAGTACTAAGTGTTATGCATGGTGGGGAGACCTTTCTAAATGTCCAAAACTGTGTTGGCAAATCCTTAAAGGAGGATTCTATAGGTCCTCTCATGATTATGGGGCAAAGACTTGAGGAAAGGGTGATGACTCAGAATAAATACACCCTTGACCTCTATTTTTATTGAAGATGTTAAAGAGGTTCTTATGCTCAAAGTTATTCATAAAATGTACAAATTAGATGGACAAGATCATATTATAGCAATTCAGTATGTCTAAGCTAAACTGATAAGTATTTGAAAAAAATGACTGAACCCAGATGAAAAGAATTTTATATTTTTATAGGAATCTAGGAAAAAATCATGGTCGGAACATGTTCATTTGTGCCAGATGAGAAGGCTACAAAAGAATTTCCTATACATGACACACACAGATGTACTCATGCACTTACACACACAGATAAAGAAGAAAGAGATTAAAGTAAAAAGAGAATAAAATAAAGACAGTGAAAGGACCAATTAAGGAAGGTAGGAAAGGGTAATTATGGCTAATACTTCCATAGTGTCCATGCTGGGCTGTAGGTGGGAGCCTATGATATAGGGCATGATTGCTCCCGATTAAACAAAAGTTGTCCACATAATTCCAGCCAGGTATGACACATGGCTTTCTTTTGAAGAAGAAACAGATAACAGAAGCAGTAAAGGGATTTAGAATTTCAGAAAGTCTTTGATAGATTTTAAAAAATTAACCATCAGGAAATGGTTACAGAAATAATTCTGCTTGAACATAAAGACCTTGCTTGAAGTAAGAAATCAGCACACGTACCACGAGCAGCAGCGAGGTGCCCTCACGAACTCTAGGCCTTCTTAAGAAATGCAACTTTTCATTATAATATAACGCAAACTTCAAAACAAATAAACAAAAAACTTAGCGGTATAGTTTAGTGGTTGTATTATTGCTTTGTAAGAAAATACCCCAAAACTTAGTGGCTTAAGAGGAAAAATATAACTCGTGGTTTCTGTGGGCCCAGAGTCTAGACCTACTGAGCTGGACTGAGGGTTCCCGTGGCTCCAGGTCTCTCCTGGAGCTGCAGTCATCTCAAGGCCAGAGGACTTGGGGTTGAGGACTCTGCTTCCAGGCTCACTCAGCGGTTGTTGGCAGACCTTAGAAATCTGCAAGATTAGCTGGGTGCGCATCTACTCTGGGCTGCTTCACACCACTGCCACTAGCTACCCCAGGTGAGTCATCCAGGAGACAGCAAGAGGGAGTGTCCAAACTGGACCCTGCAGTCTTTTTATAACCTAACCTCAGAAGTAACATCCTATCACTCCTGCTGTATTCAAGTTGTTAGAAGCAGTCAACAGTTTCAGCTCCTGCAAGAGGCCATGAGCAACAGAAGGCAGGGATCATGGGGGGTCATCCTAGAAGCTGCCTAGCACACTGGCTGGGAGTCTGGATTCTGGAACTGAAATGCTAGCATTCACTTCTCTGCTCGCTCACTTATGAGCCTTATGACCTTGATTTCTCTGTGCCTTGATTCCCTTACTTTTAAAAAGGTAATATTAAAACACTGACCTCATGGAGCTGTTAGGAGTAAATGAGTGTTGAAAATGCTGCACAATACTAAGTTATCTTTATAGGAGTGTTAGTTATGATTACAGGTGTTCACTTTATGCTTTAGATTTCAGAATGTTATGGGGATAAAGATGAGAACCTTCTGTACTAGTTTACATTGTAGGCAATATGTTTGTTAAATGCGTTTCCCATGGAGAGTAAGGACTGAAGGAAAAGGGAAATGGTTCATATCAAGAGTGACAGCACTGCCTTAGCCAGTATGACTCAGTTGAGCATCATCCAGTACACCAGAAGGTCACCAGTTCGATTCCTGTTAGGGCACAAACCCAGATTTCAAATTGATCCCTGGTTGTTGGGATGTATGTAGGAGGCAACCAATTGATCTCTCTCTCTCTCTCTCTCTCTCTCTCTCTCTCTCTCTCTCTAACCAATAAAAACATTAAAAAAAATAAATAAAAATGAATGAGATATCTTTCCTAAAAAAAAAAAAAAAAAGGAAAGAATGGCAGAACTCTAAATCGCTGCCAAGCAGAGCGCAGTCAGAGTTCCTCTCATGGCAGAGGCCTCAGATGAAGGGAACACTGGACTAGATGAACCAACAATCTCACTGTGCAAAGTCCTTCGAGTTTAACTTCTCAGAAACTGAGAAGCAGAAGCTTTGTCCTGTTTCTGATGGTTCCCTCTCTTTCTAAGGAGATAATAGGGGGTGGGGAACCTCTTGACTTTGCCCTTCAGAAAAAATATATTTGAGAACTGTTTAGCCCAAGGTTACAGAATTCTGCTAGAACTAAAGCCAAAATAAATGTATCTTTGCAAGTCATTATTGACTTTAGGGTACGGCTATGTCTTCCTCTCAGCCAGAAAGCCATGCAATTGCCAGCAAAGAAAATATGGAGAGCACCTCATGATTTACCTGTGAGGCTGGACAGTGTAGGAAGAGGAGAAGCCAGAGACCCACCTCCACTTCTTAAAGACAATCATCACAGAAGGCACAGAGGTTCAGTTCCCAAAGTATGACTTCTTTAAATCACTGCAGTATGAGGATTTTAAAGACTTTAAGACCTTCATCCATCAATCCATGTGTTCTGGAGCATCCTATATAATAAAAGCCTAATATGACCGGGAGTTTGACAGCTCACTACAATGTGCACTGACCACCAGGGGGCGGTGTGGAACATGATGGGCATTGGCCATGCTGCACTGGCAGCGGGTGGCAGTGGAGGCACTCCTGGCCCCAATGAGACTTTATGAGAATGGGACTGCAGTGGGATAGTGGAGCACGTGAGCAGATGGCACCAGGTCAAGGCAGGTGTGAGCAGGGCCCAATCACCCTGCTGACTGCCCCACAGACAGTGACCATCGGTGGTGGCAAGGGGCGGGGTCATCGCCTGGCTCTCAGGTGCTGAGGGAGCTGGGTCAGGTCCCGGTGACTCAGGTGGAGCGGGATGTATGGGGGTCCGGGGGCCCAGGTGCTGCCAGAGTCCAGAGGTCAGCTGAGACCTGCCCTTCCATGCCAGATGCTCACACTTTGATCCCCAGCCAGACATAGGGACTGCACCTGTGCACAAATTTCATTCACCAGGCCTCTAGTGTATATATAAATCACCTAGAAATTATTGTAATTAATGAAGTTTTATGATGGTAAGTGACACAGGAATTCTGCTGATTTTCATAGATTAGACCTCTTGATTTAGTAAATCAGATAGAAGTCTCAGGTGTCTAATCCCATTTAATATTTTGAACTGTGACTACTAATAATAGTAAACTGAATGCATGCTTGCTGTGTGTTAGACACTGTGTTGAGGGCTTTTATATTTTGTTTCATTTAAACCTCATAATCACCTTATAACACATGTATTATTCTTTCTTTTTACAGATGAGGAAACTGAGACTTAGAGAAGTTAAATAACTCATGGCCAAGTAATGAACTGAACTCTGCAGGCCCCAATGCTAAGCCCTAAACACCTTCTATTGTTGTTGGTTTGAAAGGAAGAGCAAAAGCTGTTTAGTCACAGTTGGTTGTGGGATGGGAACAGTTTTCTCTCAGAGGCAGGGCCTGTGTTGAAGACATACTATTAATTTTGGATGTGTGGAGTCCCAGCAGGACCAGATCCCTACAGACCAGCATTAATATGCTAAAGATGTTGGAAAGCCAAAGGCTACATCTCAAGTCACTAGCCATTGATTAAATGAAGGAATTCTTTCCGAGGAAAGATCTGAGGGGTACACCAGCTGGCTGGACAAAACATACAGGAAGAAAGGAAGGAGTGCTGTCTTCTGTTCCTATCTAAGCCATCCATGAAAACAATTGGGGAAGAAGGACAGGGGAGGGAGATTGGGACAAAGGAGGCAATGCATGGTCCCCCAGTTACAATGGTTCACTTTATGACTGTAGGATGGTGGGAAAGTAATATGCAGTCAGGGTAACCCTCACTTTAAATGTTGAATTTTGCTTTCCACCTGAGATAGCGATAGTCAGTATTCGGTAAGGTACGCTCTGGTGACGTTGGACATCGGCGGCAGCTGCAGCTCCCCTTCAGCCAAGTGATTACACAGTAACCAGCCCACTCTCTAGCAGGGGTTGGGAACAGCCTCCAGTCTATGGGCCCTTTAAGGCTCTCAAAATCATCTGGTTTGGCCTTATTTCTACCAAGGCATTAGGGGTGAGTTAATTATTTGACTAAACATAGAAGGCAAATTTTTTAAGTTGATAATTTTGTATGGCCCATGAATAATGTTATATATAGCCAAGTGGCCCTTGGCAGAAAAAAGGTTCCCACCCCTGCTACAGTGTATCTGTTATGTTAGACTAGGGGCCCAGTGCACGAAATTCGTGCACGAGTAAATTGGGGTGAGGGTGCAGGTGGGGGAGGAGGAGGGCAAGTGGGGAGGTCCCTCAGCCGGACCTGGACTTCATCCAATTCGGGAGCACTCAGGAGAAGTGCTACTGATGGCTTGGACCCACTGCACCTGGTTCTCTGCTCTCTGCCGGGCCTGCCTGCTCCACACTACGGAGATGGGCAAGCAGGTGCTGCTGGGCGATGCCTGCGGGGTCCTTGATGGCTCCAGCCCCCTCATCCCCTCCTTGGCAGCCATTGCCCCAGCCCAGCATAGGCCAGGGTAGCAGCTGGGGATTCCCGGGTGGGTCTGTCTGGCTATGGCCCCTGATTCCCAGGTGCACAGCCCTGCTGGTCTAGGGCCCGCCAGCCCAGCAACTGGGATTCCCGGGTGGGTCTGGGTGGCCACGCCCCCCCAGTTCCCAGGTCCGCTGCCCTGCCGGTCCAGGGTCGGCCAGGGCAGCGGCTGGGATTCCCAGGTGGGTCTGGGTGGCCATGCCCCCCCAGTTCCCAGGTCCGCGGCCCTGCTGCCTGAAATTGATTGCGGCTCGCTCCTCCCGCCCCCCACCCCGCCCCTCCCGTGTGGCCTGAAGGAAGGCAACAGATGGGGGCTGCCTCCCTGCCTCCCTGTGTCCGCCGCCGCCATCTTGGCTGGGTTAATTTGCATACCGCCGCTCTGATTGACTGGTGGGCGTGGCTTACCCTGTCTTGGAGAAACGGTTAATTTTACTATTTCGCTTTTATTAGTTTAGATGATTTTGCCAAACTGTACCCTAATGTGTGCTCTGAGCATGATTAAGGTAGGCTAGGCTAAGCCATGGTGTTTGGTAGATTAATTAAATGTATATTCAACTTATAATATTTTAAACTTATGATGTGTTTATTGGGACGCAACTCCATTTCAAACCGAGGAGCATCTTGTGTAGAGCTGCATGATTAAAGACACATAAGAAGTTGAGACCACGTAGAGGTTCTGCTTGTGTAACTTCCCGCAGAGAACATGGTGAAACAAGGCTTGGGGATGATTGCAATAAAACTCCCATTCAGAAAAGAGGAAACCCAGCAGCCACTGCTCCACAGTGAAGATGGAATCACATAGGGAAGGTATTATATGCATGGAGAGAAGGCTGAGGCTGACCAAGAAGAGACAAATAGATATGAGACAGAAAGTCCTGATGACATTTGAGCTCACTGATCCATGATCTAGCTGTTCATGTGGTTCTAATAAATCCTCCCTCCTACTCCTTAGATTCTCTTTAGAGTCTTATAAGATACCAACTGAGTCCTTGGCAACTTAGAGCCTTCACTCATCTAATCCTGTACTGAATCCAACAATCAAAGGTATTTCATTCACGCACTCAAGTGCTTTGGCCTGGACTAGAGTTCTAATCATTTTTGCCCCTTTTCAGTATATGACATCCATTACACATTGCCAAGACAAATAAATCAAATATCGTGGCTGACTTATGAACTGACACATTTACTTAAGAGGGCTAGTAAATAAAAATGAATCATAATATAGTGGCTTTTGCATACCCTGATCTTACTCCAGATGGTCAAGTAAGTCTGTATCAATAATAAAAACATCTGCAAAACATCAATGGGTTAAACAAAATGTGATAGATAGATGCAATGAAATATTATTCAGCCTTTAAAAAGAAGGAAATTTTGACACATAACATATATGAACCTGAAGGACATTATGCTAAATCCTGTTTAATTCCACTTATATGAGGTACTTAGTCAAATTTATAGAGACAGAAAACAGCCTGGTGGTTGCCAAGGTTATGGTGAGTTGTCTAAAGGGTACAGAATATCAATTTTGTAACATGAAGAGAGTTCTGGAGATTGGTTGCACAATGTGAATGTTCTTGAAACTGTTGAACTGTACACTTAAAAATGGTTGACATGGCAAAAAACTTATATGTGTAATAGAGGCCGGGTGCATGAATTCATGCATGGGTAGGGTCCCTGGGCCTGGCTGGCAATCGGAGCCAATTGGGGCCATCTTGCCCAGTCCCGATTGGGGCCCACCGACTTGGGGGGAAGGACCACAGGAGGTTGACTGGCCATGAGAGGTTGGCTGTGGGAGCACACTGACCACCAGGGGACAGCTCCTGCATTGAGTGTCTGCCTCCTGGTGGTCAGTGCATGTCATAGTGACTGGTCGTCCTGCTATTAGGTAAATTTGCATATGAGGCTTTTTTTATATAGGATATGCATAACCTCTGGACACAGACAATAGTGTGGTGAGGGCCTGGGGCAGAGGGCAGGGTGGGGGTGGGGTTGGGGGGGGGTAAGTGCAGGCTAGAAGGGAACAATGGAGAATAAAAGGGGACATCTGTAATACTTACTGTTAAAGGTAAATCTTAAAAAATTGTTAAGATGGAAATTTTATGTAATGCACATTTTATCACAATTCAAAAATATAAACAGGTTAGATAAAATGTTTTGGAACCTTGCTGTTGTTAGAAAACACATATGTTTGTTGATGAATTAGTCTAGCTATTAGACTAGATGACTGTCCAACCTGGATACTTAAAATTTTGATGATAGCTATTAGCCAGGTGAGTGGTTCTTAAATTTTCCCCATCAAGTTACCTATAGAAAATAATTCTATTTTAGGCACATGTGGGTAACTGGAAGGGCCTGCTTGAGGCTGGACATTGGTCCATGGCCTCTGGCTATTGTAGCATCCAACTGCCTTGCCAAGTGCTGACTATCTGCACTCTCGTCATCTATTCCTGGCACACCTGCTGGGAAGCTCCCACTATGCATCTGTTCCCGTGATAGTGACGTCAGTCAAAGCTGGCAAAGCAAGTTTATGTAACCTGCAGCTCTAAAAAGATGGAGCAGTTCTGTTCAGGTTGTTTTGGATCTTGCTGATTTTACCTGAAAGACTAAACATTACAGGCTAATGCAGCTGATTAACTGCTATTAGATGGTCCTCAGATGTTAGTTAAGAGACTAGGTTGAAAATAAGAATAAGCACTAGTTGTTTATTAGTGCAGATAAAGCACCACTACCAGATCCTGAGATATTATTTGCAGCTTTCAGTATTACTTTTGGATATGAATATAAATATTAACCACTCTTGATAGGATTAATTTTTCTCCCTATCCAACCACCCACGACTTCCAAATGACATAACTTACCCTAACCTGGAGTGAGTATTTTCTGAAGGCATATCATTAGGAAAATAGATCCTCCATAAGACATTACCATTGTGCTACATCATTACATATTATGTCTGGGTACACTCAATTCCAAAATAGAACACGAATCTTCCTATATCTTAGATCAAACACTGCCTATGTTGTTATTATACTTTATGTTGGCTTTTTGAAATGCCATTTTAGGTAAAAATGAGAGTGAAGTTTCTGGAAAATGAGACTGTGGCAGACTAAAGGTGAGAAATACTCTTCTCTTTGGGGGATGGGGAGGGTGATTTCCCCTCCCCTTGAGTCCGACTGGACTCTGTGACTTGTTTGATTGTGAATAACGCTGCATTATAAAAGGCCAGGTTAGCCCTAGCTGGTTTGGTCAGTGGATAGAGTACTGGCCTAAGGACTAAAGAGTCCCAGATTTGATTCCCTCAACAGCAGGTACCTCAGTTGTAGGTTCAATCCCTGCCCCTAGTTAGGGTGTATGCAGGAGGCACAAATGTCTCTCTCATATAGATGTTTCTCTCTCTGTCCTCCTCCCTCCCTTCTATACTCTCTCTAAAAAGATAATAGGGTGGTGAAGGCCTGAGGTGGGGAATGGAAGCGGGCTAGAAGGAATCAGTGGAGGAGAGGGGACATATGTAATACTTTCAACAATAAAGATTTAATTTGAAAAATATCCTCGGGTAAGGATTAACAACGACAAAGGCTAGGTTAGCAAAGCCTGGCCTCATAGAATTCTGCTTTCTGAGTACAACGGGTTAAGTCCAGCTATGAGCTTGGATATGCTCAAACAGTAATGACTTCCAGAGACTAAGAATTTTGTCTAGAGATCAAAACTGAAACAGAAAAACACATTTTAGACATCTCTCACAAAGTGAGGAAAATGGGGAGAAAAACATAGATGGAGTTAACCTTAGCTAAATATAAGACAGATGATAATTCATCCAAAGAAAAATTCAAGCAATACTTAACTAAGAATACAAATGACTAATATGCTGCATCTATATTTGTTTTATCTCTTGGCATTCTGCTCACAAGCCTCCAGAAATACTCAAAGCATTCCAAAATTGAAAGAATCTTCACAAGGGCCCATCAACATAGAGTCCCTGTTTTGGTTTAAATAAGTAGGCTTCTGAATTGAGCATATTATCATTATGATTAAATG